>JAGDYQ010000124.1:966527-1024395 GCA_021962125.1 Bulinus truncatus
TATCTATTAGTATCTATCTATCTATCTATCTATCTATCTATCTATCTATCTATCTATCTATCTATCTATCTATCTATCTATCTATCTATCTATCTATCTATCTCTCTCTCTCTCTCTCTCTCTCTCTCTATATATATATATATATATATATATATATATATATATATATGTTGTAGAAGCAGGGAGTCCGAAAGAGTGGTACAGTTTGTTGTAATGAAAGGTTCCTTTACCTGACAGTTCGTTTAACAAGACAGTTCCTTTAACTGAAAGTAATGTCAAGAAACGAAACGAAACATATAACATCGTTATTTCAAATGTTCCTCTGAGTTTTTTAAAGCTTCAAAAAACTGGGATTTTGTTTTTCCCCCAGCGATGACTATCTTTAACATTCGTTTTAGTTTTAATTTTAAATGTCTGTCTGTGTGTATATGTGTGTGTGTGTGTGTGTGTGTGTGTGTGAGGCAAAAGGGAGGGGGGTGCGAGTGTTATTGCACACAGACACAAAGTCTAGAGAGTATAGAAGACAAATGGTGGTAAGTTAAAAGTTGAGCGGTAAGTAAACAGAACACAAAATGGAGTGTGACATGAGCGCATAGCAAATGGGAGGGGGAGGGGCTACAAACAATAAAATAAAATACAAAAGTTTAGGGAGATTTTAAAAAAACAAAACAAGTTCCCCCCTGCCCCCCTTCTCCTTTTGGTTGCTGTACATCTGATTGTTTGTCTCTCTCTCTCTCTCTCTCTCTCTCTCTCTCTCTTTCTTTCTTTGTTTCGCTTATATTTCATGTTTTGTATTCCTGGAAACATTGTTCCGTGCGGAGGAATTTTAAAAGTGTAATAACTTTTGTTTTGTTTGAACTAACTTGTGAGCATTATGGCTGTGCGCCAATACTGTCTGTTTTGTTGCGTTCGATTGTGTGTGTGTGTGTGTGTGTGTGTGTTTGTGAGAGAGAGAGCGAGAGAGAGAGAGAGAGAGAGAGAGAGAGAGAGAGAGAGAGAGCGAGAGAGAGAGAGAGGGATGGTGTATTGTCTTTAAAAAAATTTTTTTACTCTCTCCCCACCCCCCCAAGCAGGTATGTTGAAGTTAAATTACGTCACGCTTTGTGAGTACCGTTGACAGATGAGGGGAAGATTTAATGAAAGTTTACTGAACTTTGTTTCTTTAAGTTTCTTTTTTCTTTTTATTTAAAAAATATATTTTTTTTAGGTCGTGTGGTGTAGAGTGCTTAACCATCCACCCGTGGGTCCAGGGTTCGATTCCCGGTGAGAATTTCTCGGCTTTTCGAGTCACTGGTGACAGCTGCCATGTTTACCCAGCTTTAATATTGGTACTAGGCACTAGTCGGGGCATCCGACTCCTTAGTATGGCTATGACTAAGTATCAGATACTTTACACTTCTTCTGCCCAAATGAACGCTCATAAGCTCTTCGGGGTCACTGGAGCCAAGTTTACCCAGCTTAATATTGATTTGCCAATAGCCGTTTGAAAGTTTAATTGAACTCATTTAAAAAAAATAACATTAGTCCACTTAATAGTTGTTTGTGTGTGTGTTTGTGTGTGTGTGTGTGCGTGTAAACATTTCAATTTAAATGCAATGATTTATTTACTTTGTACGGTAATAATCAGATTTACTCCTATTCATTGACTTATGTTATATATACAGGAATTACAAACAGTCACTGGCTGTATAAGAAACTTCTAAAGGATCATGGGGTCCCTACTCCTACGCATACCGGGCCCCACTAAAAAAAAGTCAAAATATGGCTGGATATGATCAGCAGGGTGTTCATATATTCATGGAGTCTTCGAACAAGCCTACTCGATTCTTATGGGCTCCAAAAATAAAGGGCCACCTTCAGGCATTCATTCTTATTAAATTTGATGCAAAGAGGTTCTTTTGCCTAATGCCCAAAGAATATATCCCCTGATGGGTCTCCAAATATCTAAGAAAGGATCGGGGGTCCAAGCTACTTGTAGGCACTACCAGGGACTACTTCATTCTTTTATTATTTTTTTTAGATGAGCCCAGAAGGGTGAAGATCCTACAGCATTGAATTTCAGCTTCCATAATGTCATTTACATTACCTGTTTTGATAATAACATGTTCACCTTTTAAGGTAAGGCCAAAGTTTATTTTTTTCAGAACGCTGCCAGCGGGAGGTTTACTCAGTCGGCCATAACAGGTAAGAAATCTCTCTAGTTCCAGGTTTATTCATTGGATGTCACTTTACATGTCAGTCACTCGCCGTCAAACCTAATACAGCTGCTCCAACTGTATCGATCATAAATCAATAGATGAAGACACTTTATTTTATTTTATCTTTTTTAGTTGTTTTTTTTTTTGTTTAGTTTTCATATAATAAAAGTAATTGTCTGTTGAGTTAATGGAAGGGTTGTTTAAGGGAAAGGTCAAGACTCGAAGACACAAAGAACGAATTTCTTAATAGGTTTTTATGTTTATTTTTTTATTTTCAGCCGACATGGTGGGGTGGAGATGGGAGGGGGTGGAGGTGGGGGAGGGGGTGGAGGACTGTTTCTAATGACGTATACATCCTTTGTGACGTGTCGGTAATGACGCCGCAGGGTGAGTGTTGATGACGGTGTGCGTTGAGTTGAATGGATTGAGGGGACACGTGGTAGTACAAAGGGTGGGGGATGTGGTGAGGGGGGACTGGGGCAAGCAAGCAAGGGGGCGGGGTGTCACCGCATTACACGTTTTAACCTATGTTTAAATGTCATGACTTGGCTATGGAAATTGAATATCAAAGATGTTAAATGTAGGAGGTGGATATTGTTTCATCTTGCCGCTTGTATGGTGTCAGCATTGGTGGACCGTGGATTATTTTTGTGTACACAAAAGTTAACAGATTAAGTTCAATACAACTTTGGCTCGGTTAATTCTACATACACACACACACACACACACACACACAAACACACACACATATACGTACAGTGCCGCCGAGAGGGGGGGGGCTAATGCCCAGGGGCCCGGCGAATTTTAGGGCGAGTTTTAGGGGCCCGGACTGAGCTGGCCAATCAACTTTTGAATATATTATTATCAGTACGGGGGGGCCGTGACATATATATATATATATTTATATACATACAGAGCTTTTTTCTGTCGGAACGGCGTTCCGGCACCTTTTTTTCCGTAGTCTTTTGTTTACTGCACTCTTTTCAATGTTATTTCTTTATGACACGACGCCGTTCTGGTACCATATGTATGTATATATATATATATATATATATATATATATATATATATATATATACACACACACACACAAAATATATGAAATAGGTGCAATAACACAATAACTTAGATTACATGCATACACTATATTTAAAACTTCACTATCAGTTAGACAAGAGGGAAAAAAAAAGTAAAACCTAAACTTAATAAAATAAAACAACAGCTTGACCAAATAGCACCACAGACACCAATTATTCACAATATAAGTTGGCCAGATTGTTTTCACAGCATTTACGGTCGACAAATGGGCAAGGGGAAGAGGAGAAGAATTTAATTTATTATTTCATTTTTTTTAAAACATTTATAACTCAGAAGCCATAAAAAGAAAAAAAAAATTATAATTGACAATATTTTTATTTTAAAATTTGTTTGTCCGAGGATTTTATTTCAGCTATTGAAGTTGACGATATTGTTGTAGCCAGCAATTATTTTCTTTTTTTTTTTTAAAATTTAAATTCCTAGCAAGTTTTATGACAGTCGTTAAAGTTTAATTGCTATTGGCGCATAACCGTCCCTTACCTCGCACCCCCCCACCCCCATTTTAAATCAACTGAAATACCTCGTTCCGCGTCGGTGATTTTTGACATTTTACACATGGACAGAAAAAAAAAAACACGAGTCAAACAACAGCCTCGATCATTCTATGGGACGGACAGCGGTCAGTTCTTTCTTTACAAAAAAGTCAAGACATCATTGGGGATGAAAGGTTAGAGGTAGTGAAATGTTTCAGTGACGCAGTGAATGAATCTAGTGACCAACTCCTTGACATTACCCCCATCCTTATGTGTTGTTTAATTAAAGAAAAATTCGGTCTTTATACAGAAATTAAAAGGGACACAATCCATTTATCGTCTGCAAGAGTGTTGTCGATAAATTGGAGTCTGGGTGTTATAGTGAGACTGGACCCTGGGTGTTACAGTGAGACTGGACCCTGGATGTTACAGTGAGACTGGACCCTGCGTGTTACAGTGAGACTGGACCCTGGGTGTTACAGTGAGACTGGACCCTGCGTGTTACAGTGAGACTGGACCCTGGGTGTTACAGTGAGACTGGACCCTGGGTGTTACAGTGAGACTGGACCCTGGGTGTTACAGTGAGACTGGACCCTGCGTGTTACAATGAGACTGGACCCTGGATGTTACAGTGAGACTGGACCCTGGATGTTACAGTGAGACTGGACCCTGGATGTTACAGTGAGACTGGACCCTGGATGTGACAGTGAGACTGGACCCTGGGTGTTACAGTGAGACTGGACCCTGGGTGTTACAGTGAGACTGGGCCCTGGGTGTTACAGTGAGACTGGGCCCTGGGTGTTATAGTGAGACTGGGCCCTGGGTGTTACAGTGAGACTGGGCCCTGGGTGTTACAGTGAGACTGGGCCCTGGGTGTTACAGTAAGACTGGGCCCTGGGTGTTACAGTGAGACTGGGCCCTGGGTGTTACAGTGAGACTGGGCCCTGGTATCAGAGTGTACCTCTGCCTACGGCCCCTAAAATCGCAGAAAAAGGGCCCCGTTTTACTAACTTTTTTGTACTAACACTTTTGTAACACTTTCTGTAACTATGGCAACATCAGATAACACACATGTGATGAAATATATTTTATGTTTAGTTCAAAGTTTAATAAATAAAATAAAAACATTTACGCATGACTCATCCCCCTTGCCCCCCCCCCACCGGCCACCCTTACACCATTTCCCCCACCCAGCGATTTCATTCACCACATGTTTCTTTGCTGTTTTTAAACTCCTGTTAACAACACTGAAAGTCGATTAAAATTAAATTCACAATATGCCGTACAATGTTCAAAGCCAAGACACATGCTAATCTGTACCATCAGTCGATGCAGCTTTACATTATACCCAGTCCAACGCACTTTTACAGCTTATGTTTTAAGAAAAAAAAATGACAAAATCTCAATTTTTAAACGATTAACAGGTTAGGGGTTGGGTAGGGGGAGGGGGCGTTAAACTGACATTAAATATTTTTTTTGTTTTGAACTAGGCTCGGATGGTGTACCAAGGCTGGCAATAATGCGGTTCGCAAGCCACATGTGGTTCTCACAGGCGAGTAGTGAGGCTCTTACCAAGTAACCTATATTTTTTTTTTTAAAGTCTTCATGCAGAGACGATTTCTCATTTTTTTTTTTTTGTTTTGTTATGAAATGAAATATTAATAAACGGCGCTTGAAAATAGTCCTTCCAGAATTCTGAGTTCTGAAGATTAAGTTTGTAGATAGTCAGTAGTGACCATACGTTTTGTTGACTTAATGTCCTGACTTAGTCACTGAACCACTGTCTTATACTGACTTAGTCGTGGGACCTCTGTCTTGTACTGACTTAGTCGCGGGCCACTGTTATAGGCTGACTTAGTTGCTGAACCACTGTTATAGGCTGACTTAGTTGCTGGACCACTGTTATAGGCTGACTTAGTTGCTGAACCACTGTTATAGGCTGACTTAGTTGCTGGACCACTGTTATAGGCTGACTTAGTTGCTGAACCACTGTTATAGGCTGACTTAGTTGCTGAACCACTGTTATAGGCTGACTTAGTTGCTGGACCACTGTTATAGGCTGACTTAGTTGCTGGACCACTGTTATAGGCTGACTTAGTTGCTGGACCACTGTTATAGGCTGACTTAGTTGCTGGACCACTGTTATAGGCTGACTTAGTTGCTGGACCACTGTTATAGGCTGACTTAGTTGCTGAACCACTGTTATAGGCTGACTTAGTTGCTGGACCACTGTTATAGGCTGACTTAGTTGCTGGACCACTGTTATAGGCTGAGTTGCTGGACCACTGTTATAGGCTGACTTAGTTGCTGGACCACTGTTATAGGCTGACTTAGTTGCTGGACCACTGTTATAGGCTGACTTAGTTGCTGGACCACTGTTATAGGCTGACTTAGTTGCTGGACCACTGTTATAGGCTGACTTAGTTGCTGAACCACTGTTATAGGCTGACTTAGTTGCTGAACCACTGTTATAGGCTGACTTAGTTGCTGGACCACTGTTATAGGCTGACTTAGTTGCTGAACCACTGTTATAGGCTGACTTAGTTGCTGAACCACTGTTATAGGCTGACTTAGTTGCTGGACCACTGTTATAGGCTGACTTAGTTGCTGGACCACTGTTATAGGCTGACTTAGTTGCTGGACCACTGTTATAGGCTGACTTAGTTGCTGGACCACTGTTATAGGCTGACTTAGTTGCTGGACCACTGTTATAGGCTGACTTAGTTGCTGGACCACTGTTATAGGCTGACTTAGTTGCTGGACCACTGTTATAGGCTGACTTAGTTGCTGGACCACTGTTATAGGCTGACTTAGTTGCTGGACCACTGTTATAGGCTGACTTAGTTGCTGGACCACTGTTATAGGCTGACTTAGTTGCTGAACCACTGTTATAGGCTGACTTAGTTGCTTGAACCACTGTTATAGGCTGACTTAGTTGCTGGACCACTGTTATAGGCTGACTTAGTTGCTGGACCACTGTTATAGGCTGACTTAGTTGCTGAACCACTATTATAGGCTGACTTAATTTACATGAACCACTGTTATAGGCTGACTTAGTTGCTGGACCACTGTTATAGGCTGACTTAGTTGCTGGACCACTGTTATAGGCTGACTTAGTTGCTGGACCACTGTTATAGGCTGACTTAGTTGCTGGACCACTGTTATAGGCTGACTTAGTTGCTGGACCACTGTTATAGGCTGACTTAGTTGCTGGACCACTGTTATAGGCTGACTTAGTTGCTGGACCACTGTTATCCGGCTGACTTAGTTGCTGGACCACTGTTATAGGCTGACTTAGTTGCTGGACCACTGTTATAGGCTGACTTAGTTGCTGGACCACTGTTATAGGCTGACTTAGTTGCTGGACCACTGTTATAGGCTGACTTAGAAATATATTAAGTTGCTGGACCACTGTTATAGGCTGACTTAGTTGCTGAACCACTGTTATAGGCTGACTTAGTTGCTGGACCACTGTTATAGGCTGACTTAGTTGCTGGACCACTGTTATAGGCTGACTTAGTTGCTGGACCACTGTTATAGGCTGACTTAGTCGCTGAACCACTGTTATAGGCTGACTTAGTTGCTGGACCACTGTTATAGGCTGACTTAGTCCCCGACCACTGTTATAGGCTGACTTAGTTGCTGGACCACTGTTATAGGCTGACTTAGTTGCTGGACCACTGTTATAGGCTGACTTAGTTGCTGGACCACTGTTATAGGCTGACTTAGTTGCTGGACCACTGTTATAGACTTAGTTGCTGACTTGTTATAGGCTGACTTAGTTGCTGGACCACTGTTATAGGCTGACTTAGTTGCTGGACCACTGTTATAGGCTGACTTAGTTGCTGGACCACTGTTATAGGCTGACTTAGTTGCTGGACCACTGTTATAGGCTGACTTAGTTGCTGGACCACTGTTATAGGCTGACTTAGTTGCTGGACCACTGTTATAGGCTGACTTAGTTGCTGGACCACTGTTATAGGCTGACTTAGTTGCTGGACCACTGTTATAGGCTGACTTAGTTGCTGGACCACTGTTATAGGCTGACTTAGTTGCTGGACCACTGTTATAGGCTGACTTAGTTGCTGAACCACTGTTATAGGCTGACTTAGTTGCTGGACAACTGTTATAGGCTGGCTTAGTTGCTGGACCACTGTTTTAGGCTGACTTAGTTGCTGAACCACTGTTATAGGCTGACTTAATTTCTGGACCACTGTTATAGGCTGACTTAGTTGCTGGACCACTTTTATGAGCTGACTTAGTTGCTGGACCACTGTTATAGGCTGACTTAGTTGCTGGACCACTGTTATAGGCTGACTTAGTTGCTGGACCACTGTTATAGGCTGACTTAGTTGCTGGACCACTGTTATAGGCTGACTTAGTTGCTGGACCACTGTTATAGGCTGACTTAGTCCCTGGAACCACTGTTATAGGCTGACTTAGTTGCTGGACCACTGTTATAGGCTGACTTAGTTGCTGGACCACTGTTATAGGCTGACTTAGTTGCTGGACCACTGTTATAGGCTGACTTAGTTGCTGGACCACTGTTATAGGCTGACTTAGTTGCTGGACCACTGTTATAGGCTGACTTAGAACTGCGACCACTGTTATAGGCTGACTTAGTTGCTGGACCACTGTTATAGGCTGACTTAGTTGCTGGACCACTGTTATAGGCTGACTTAGTTGCTGGACCACTGTTATAGGCTGACTTAGTTGCTGAACCACTGTTATAGGCTGACTTAGTTGCTGGACAACTGTTATAGGCTGCTGGCAGTTGCTGGACCACTGTTTTAGGCTGACTTAGTTGCTGAACCACTGTTTTAGGCTGACTTAGTTGCTGGACCACTGTTATAGGCTGACTTAGTTGCTGGACAACTGTTATAGGCTGGCTTAGTTGCTGGACCACTGTTTTAGGCTGACTTAGTTGCTGAACCACTGTTTTAGGCTGACTTAGTTGCTGGACCACTGTTATAGGCTGACTTAGTTGCTGGACCACTGTTATAGGCTGACTTAGTTGCTGGACCACTGTTATAGGCTGACTTAGTTGTAACTGGACCACTGTTATAGGCTGACTTAGTTGCTGAACCACTGTTATAGGCTGACTTAGTTGCTGGACCACTGTTATAGGCTGGCTTAGTTGCTGGACCACTGTTTTAGGCTGACTTAGTTGCTGAACCACTGTTATAGGCTGACTTACAATTTCTGGACCACTGTTATAGGCTGACTTAGTTGCTGGACCACTTTTATGAGCTGACTTAGTTGCTGGACCACTGTTATAGGCTGACTTAGTTGCTGGACCACTGTTATAGGCTGACTTAGTTGCTGGACCACTGTTATAGGCTGACTTAGTTGCTGGACCACTGTTATAGGCTGACTTAGTTGCTGGACCACTGTTATAGGCTGACTTAGTTGCTGAACCACTTTTATAGGCTGACTTAGTTGCTGGACCACTGTTATAGGCTGACTTAGTTGCTGGACCACTGTTATAGGCTGACTTAGTTGCTGGACCACTGTTATAGGCTGACTTAGTTGCTGGACCACTGTTTATAATGACTTTATTGCGGAACTCTATCGTTATTTTAGACGTTCGTTTAAAATGAGTTTGATTCGTTATGAGTCAATTCAAGTTAACATCTTTCCTATAGCAGGGATATTGTGGACTTAACTAACGCTTGCCATTAAAAAAAAATGACTAATTACTGGAGGAAAAAAATGCAAATTAAAATTATGCAGTCCTTTAGAAAAAAGTAAATAAATAAATAAAAAGGAATATTAAACAACGTTTATTCAGTTATAAAAAAAATTAAAGGAATTCAAATAAGTTATTTTGTTCTCTCTCTCTCTCTCCTTGAGTCCTTTCTCTCTCTCTCTCTCTCTCTCTCTCTCTCTCTCTCTCTCTCTCCCACACATCATTGCAAGCCAAAAACTTTATCAGAAACCTGAACAGGGCATTGGGAAACGTTTAAGTCACACGGAAAAATCAAATAATTATAGCCCTCGTGTGTACGTAAAATTTGATGACGTGATACGAAATACAAACAAATACACATTAGGGGTAGAAAGAAAGTCAGATAGATATATGGACAGTTGAAAGAAAGACACATATATTGACAGAGATGGGAAGACATGGATAATAACTGTGGAAAGAAAGGGGAGATAAACTGTACGTAACGTCTTTGGACCTGGAAGTCAAATGAAATATTTAATTATCAACTAACTGAAACACGATGCACTTTAACGTTCCTATTTTTGCTCCCCCCCCCTTTTCGCCCCGGCCACACCTCCCGCTCCAGCCTGCCCCACCCATTTCGATTCTCAACCCCCGACAAACATCACAGGATCCACAGCGCATACCTCGTTCCAAAAAATGTATAGCAGACGTCAAAATGGAGTTAAACATTTTTTTTTTACCATCTCCTTCCACCCACTTATGGAGTAAGCAATGAGGGAACGGTTTTGAGAATTGAAAATCAATTAAACGAATTGAAATTCTCTCTATCTCTCTTACACACACACCCACACACACATACACACACAACAAACTCACATACACACACAAACACACACAACAAACAAAAACACACACACATAACAAACTCACATACAAACACAATACACACACACGCTCACACGCACACACACACAAACACACAACAAACACACATACATATACAATACAACCACATGCTCGCACGTGCGCGCACACACACACAAACACACCACACACACAGAGACAGACATACACTTTCACAAACACAAACTTACACACCCACAGACACATAAACACACACACACACTTACACCACTCACACACATACATACACACACACACATACATACACATATACACTGGCTGTAATGTCCGGTCTTAATACAGAAATGTTGAGGAACACAAAGCGTTGGATAGTTTTATCGTCTGTCAGAGTGTTGTTGACCAATCGGACTCTAGGCCTTGTGATCCTTTCCCCCCCCCCATACTAATTATTTCAAACGTTTTTTTTTAACAAACAATGAATTAATTAATTAGGTATCGTGCCCCTAAGTGAAATAAAAGAAAAATCGAATATAAACAAAATCGTATAGAAAGTAGAAACAAAAAGCATTCAACCTGTAAATAATACCTAGCCTACGTCTGTCATCAAAACATTACGGCAGTTTAATGCCCAGGTGCTACAAAATCCTATTTACATTTCATTTAAACACTCCCAAACATACACGCACGCGCACACACACATATCTATCTATCTATCTATCTATCTATCTATCTATCTATCTATCTATCTATCTATCTATCTATCTATCTATCTATCTATCTATCTATCTATCTATCTATCTATCTATCTTTCTATCTATCTATCTATCTATCCGTCTGTCCGTCCATCCATCCATCCATCCATCACCCATCCATCTATCTATCATCTGTATGTCTGTATTTTTGTCAGTCATTCGGTCTATCAAAATGTCCAGTAATTGAAAAAAAAAAATCAAATTTTTCTTCTAATTTCAAGTGATTTGATAAACAAAACTATCAATTGATTTCATTCAATGCTGCAGTTAAGTTAAAAACATCATTTTATCAAGTAAATAAGTCTACAAACATAATCTATACAAAAAGGTTTCAACACTCAGCAAAGCGTATCTAATCCGAAGTAAATATCGGTATTGACTAATCATATTGACTCTTTCTAAGAAATCGATGAGTGCATCCATACTTTGAATACAGAATGAAAAGTATCTTTTTTTTATTGAATTATGTCCCTTTCTTTTCAATCATTAGCAGTAAGCAAATGAGTCGTTCATTAGCGTTAAATCAGTACTCAGTCTTTAACCCTTTTATAAAAAAAAAAAATCCCCCCCTCACGCCGCCGCCCCCTCCCTCCCACCACCGCCATGCTACGTAATCTGAACACAAAATTAAACGTCTCAAATATTTGTTCATTTTTCAGGTGCAACTGATCCCACAGTGAACCAACAACAATAGAACCGTTGGAAATGTTAAACAAAATGAAGAAAAAAAAAAACAAATCACCATTCAATGCTGGGGCAATTAAAACATTAAGTGGTGCGATATTGGACTTAAGGCGTCAATGTCAACCTGTGTTGCCCCACCCCCATCCCATTTCCCTGTTTTCTCTTGTTTATAAAACCATTATCTAGGTGAAAAAAAAATATTTGCACAATTTTATTTTATTTTTGTTTTATTTAGTACAATTTAAAAAAAAATGTTGGGGTGAGGAGAAGGGGATGGGGCAACACACCCCCCACACCCCCCCCCCCCCCAAAAAAAACCGACGACGCTAATCATAGCGAAATTGTTTAATTACGACGGAATCAAACGTTAAACATTTACATTGCAGCGTCGGAAAAAGGTGGGCATGGAAGAGACGGGATGACGTAGTTGGTTTGGGGGGGGGGGGGGGGTAATGGTGGCGTGTGGAGCAGTTATGTGGTGGGGAGAAGGAGGGGGCGGGGGACACAATGTTGATGAGTAGTGTTTTAAAAGGTTGTTTATCTATCTATCTATCTATCTATCTATCTATCTATCTATCTATCTATCTATCTATCTATCTATCTATCTATCTATCTATCTATCTATCTATCTATCTATCTATCTATATCTATCTATCTATCTCTCTCTCTCTATCTATCTATCTATCTATCTATCTATCTATCTATCTATCTATCTATCTATCTATCTATCTATCTATCTATATATATATATATATATATATATATATATATATATATATATACTAGCTGCATGTACCCGGCTTTATCCGGGTTTAAAATAAGGTTTTCTGTTAGCCTTCTGTTTTCTCCCTACCCCCTCTCTCCCTTTCTCACTCCCTCCCTCTCCCTCCCTACCTAACTCTCCCAACTCCCTCTCTCTCTCCCTCCCTCACTCCTTCTCTCTCCCCCTGCCCCTCCCCCTCCCTCCCTCTCTCCCCCTTCCTCCCTTCCTCATTCCCTCTCTCTCCCTCCCTGCCCCTCCCTCTCTTTATCTCTCACTCCCTCCCATTTCTCCCATCCTCTCTTTCCCTCTCTCCTTCCCTCCCCTATATATATATATATATATATATATATATATATATATATATATATAGGCCACCGTAATTTGTTCAATAAATAATTTTACATTAGATGAGTGTTAAACAGGGGCTGCTACTGTTGTTTGAAAATCAAAAAGTTATCTACAGTTACCGCTACACGATAGCTATATATGTTCTACAAACTTCTTTGTGCATCCAAAAAAATACACGCAAGCATAACGATGTTTAAACACACACGCGCACATGCATACATACATACATACATACAAGCACACATTACCATATTGAAAGTATACTAAACTTTAAAGTATTTAAAAACCGCTTAACAGTAAACGGCTTAACGTATTTTGAATATTGACTCCCCCTTCCCCCCCACCCCACCTTTTACATACACGTACACATTTAACAGACAGAGTGACAGATACACAGAAATGCTAATAGTGTGTTGATGCATAGTGGAGATATAAAATAAATAAATAAATAAATAAGAGTTTAATTCGGTAAATTCAACTACCATATTTTATTGTGTTACAAGTCTTTTACAAATTTCTGTTTAACTCCATCTCTCTCTCTTTTGTCAGTCTCTCTGTGTGTTCTGTCTGTCTATATTTCTATCCATGTCTGTATTCTGCCGAACTGCATCTCTCTATGTCTCTGTATTATGTATGTGCGTCTTTATCTTTGTGTGTATACTGTCTGTCTGTATGTCTATATTCTGTCTGTCTGACTCTCTCTCTCTCTCTCTCTCTCTCTGTGTGTGTGTCTCTATAAATATTTTTCTGTATTCTGTATGTCTGTTTCAAAGACTGTATTCTCTATGTTTGTATTCTGTCTGTCTCTATGTCTGTTTTTTTGTCTGTATATGTAGGTCTGTATTCTGTATATCTGTTTCTATGACTGTATTATATTCATCTGTATTCTGTATGTCTTTCTATCTACATGTTTATATTACGTCTGGTATGTCTGTATGTTTATATTCTGTCTTTGCCTGCCTATAAATGAGAATATTTCGAGATAATTAAACTGAATTGGAATTTTTAAATTTCTGTATGTCTAAGTTCGTTTTATGTCCGTCTTTCTCTAGTCTTAATTTTGTCTGTCTATCCATCCCCCCTCTCCGTTTTATAAACAATTCCGTGTTTGTGTGCATTTGCTTGACCTTGTTGATTCTCCAACTTGACCACATCAGACGCAACCCCCGCAAACTATATCTTGCTGCCCATCCAATGATAGCACACATTTCTCCCTCTGATTCTCAGAAGTTTAAAACTCACTGTTCCGTATACCCTGAGGCCAGCATCCGTTGAGTACTTATGAAACCAGAATCTCCCTTAAAGAAATAAAATGAATGCAGAATTAAATCTGTATGAAGAGAAAATAAAACAAGAAAAAATAAAAGAAGAAAAAAAAATCACGGACAAAAAAAAAATATCCCGGGTATAAATTTTCTGTTTGCACCGCCCCTTAAAAAAATAATACTTAAAAGAAAGGGAAAAATAATAAAAGAAAAAAGTTTCAATAATCAAGATTAGAAATGCGCGACAATTAATTTTAATAAGCCCCGATAGAAGAATCCATTTCACCATGTCCGCTCGCGGAAACGGGAGTTTGTTTACTAGAATTTACCGCTGTTTTGTGAGGGTCGGTTTGTTTAAACTCTCTGCAGCCTCGGTCTGAATGCAGCCGGTGTTTGGAGGAACCGAGGGCTCCGGTCACACCCACACACACACCCACCCACCCACACACCGACACACAACCAAAACAGTAGAAGCTTTCAATATCGATTTTTAATTAAATCTTTACTTTTTTTTTTATTGTTTTTGTGTTTTTGTGTTTTTTTCTTTCTTTCTCCCTTGAAACTAATTTTTCGTTGTTTTTTATTTTTTTGTATTGATTTGTTGAAACCACTTCATTAATTGAACAGACGTTTAGGCTGCCGTAGAATTGTTTTATTTTATCTCCAATGCCTTGATAAAAACAACATAAAAAAATAAATCAAACTCCGATTTAAAGAGGACCGAATTAAATTAAATTTGCAAGCACGGCATTACACATTTTTTTTTAATCAAATGTCGCGATTTTTTTTTGTTTTTAATGTCCGTGATTTGTTTCTGTTTTTGTTTGTTTGTCATGTTTTTATTATTATTAAAATTGTTCCGTTTTCTCGCTTTATTGGTTATTCTTTTAAATACACTCACATTTTTTTTCTTCATTTATTTGCTTTTAATTATAATTTTATTGTCGCTATATTTATTTTTCATTTTCAAATTTGTTAAATTGGTAGATTTTTTTTTTATTTATCTTGTTTACGGCTACACCTTTGGAAATGTTGGCTGGGAGAGAAGCTGGCTGTAGGTGTTAGCTGGGAGATTTTGGCTGAGAGGTGTTGGCTGTGGGAAGTTGGCTGTAGGTGTTGGCTGGGAGATGTTGGCTGTGAGAGAAGCTGGCTGTAGGTGTTAGCTGGGAGGTGTTGGCTGTGAGAGAAGCTGGCTGTAGGTGTTAGCTGGGAGATTTTGGCTGAGAGGTGTTGGTTGGGAGATGTTGGCTGTGAGAGAAGCTGGCTGTAGGTGTTAGCTGGGAGATTTTGGCTGAGAGGTGTTGGCTGTGAAAAGTTGGCTGTAGGTGTTAGCTGGGAGATTTTGGCTGAGAGGTGTTGGCTGTGAGAAGCTGGCTGTAGGTGTTAGCTGGGAGATTTTGGCTGAGAGGTGTTGGCTGTGAGAAGCTGGCTGTAGGTGTTAGCTGGGAGATTTTGGCTGAGAGGTGTTGGCTGTGAGAAGTTGGCTGTAGGTGTTGGCTGGGAGATGTTGGCTGTGAAATAAGCTGGCTGTAGGTGTTGGCTAGGAGATGTTAGCTGGGAGGTTTTGGCTGGGAGGTGTTAGATGTGAGACGTTGGCTGTAGGTGTTGGCTGGGAGATGTAGAAGAGACAGACATGTACATATATTTATCAGACCTATTATTAGGTCTTCGTTAGCCCCAGAGAGAGTTTGCAAGAGATCGGTGGTGGTGGTGGTGGGGGGGGGGGGGAGGGTGATAGGCAAAAGTTGTGGCGATAATAGCATCAGATTTAACTGGAGTCGGTACAGGGCGAGAGTCCTCTAGAGGTTAAAGTCTAATGCACTCGAGTAGTTTGTCTGCCTTTAAATGAGAATATTTCGAGAAAATTAAACTGAATTGGAATTTTTTAATTTCCCCCCCTCGAGTACTTTAACAAACTGATAATCGTTAGCCAACCAATTATCATTCACTTGGAGTACTTACTCGCTTTAAAGGAAATTTTACAATGAAACATCCCGTCGCCCGCAATACCGTTTTATTTTCTTAAACAAGGGCCGTTACTCTGTTGATAATGTATTAAAAAACAAATTCGACTGTGATTGAAAATATAATTGAAGACAAACACCAGGCCCTGTCAGGCCAGTTTCATCAAAACGTCACGTGAACGTCCACTCTGATGGCTTGTGTCCACCACAACATCTTGACCAACACTGACCACGACATCAGTTTTATTTTTTTTTTCAGCGTCCACAATATTCCGGCTTGTGTCCTGGTGTATTGATTTGTCCATCACCGCGAAATGTCAATCACAGCAGGTTGTTGTCCAGGGCCGAGGGGAGGGGAGGGGTGGGTGAGTGGGTTGTGAGGAGGGGACAGTTTTTCGTCAGGACTAATGTACGCCCCGACTCTCCCAAAACACACACACACACACACACGCACACACACTCGATTCTACTGGTATGAACTTTTAGAGAGAGAATAGTTTCACCACAACTCACCTTCACCCCACCCACCTTCACCCCCAACCATTTTCCTCACCCCACCCCCCTAAACGAACCCTAACAACCCACAATCGCCCCACACAGTACCGTGGATTATGTGGTTAAGGTTACGTCGGACAGCGGGGGATAATCCTCTAAATTGATGTATAGCTTCACTAGCCAAATTCCTCCGCTCATTGAGTATAGATAATCCATCAAACCACACAAATGAATTCGCTCCTGTTGTTATGCAGGATTATGAAATAACTCGACACTTTTTATTTTTATATTCAAGTCGTATTGACAAACATTTAAAGTTTGTATGGTCATCTGATGTTTTCTTATGACCACTGTCCACTCTAATCATCCAAACTCTTAAGCGTCAAAAAATTTTGGCAGCGCTGGGTTAAAATAAACTTTTGTGCACAACCTAATGGAGCACATGCATGGGCGTATGCATTTTGAAAAAATGTCATATAAGAGGGGGACATTTGCTCCCCCCCCCCCCTACATTTAAAAAAAAATGTCATAAAGTTGTTATTTGCCCCTCCCCCCCGGAAAAATTCCTAGCGACGCCCATGAGCACATGTATAAGTAAAATTAGCTAAACATGTGTGCGCTCTTTGTTGTAAAGTGTGAGAGCGCTATTGGTTCGCGCACATGCTCTCATTGCTTTGAATGAACAATGATTAAGTCGATGAGTAGTTTGATTGTATCCTCCGTCATAGCGTCAGGAATTATATTTTCTTTATTTATTTGTGAAATGTTCTGAATCGCACCGCAGTGTTTAACAATTAATTGTATTTTATGTTCTGGATGGCACCATCACACGGTGTCTGAGGTGACGGATGACACCATTATACTGTGTCCCAGGTGACGGATAACACCATCATACTGTGTCTCAGGTTTTGGATGGCACCATCACACGGTGTCTGAGGTGACGGATGACACCATTATACTGTGTCTCAAGTGATGGATGACACCATCATAATGTGTCTCAGGTTACGGATGACACCATCACACTGTTTTTCCAGGTTTTGAATAACACAATCTCGTCATTAACAATATTATCGTTCAGAACGGTAAATGACAGTGAATAACCTTGTCATAAGTAGCCTAATTCTGTAAGCAGTATTGTAGCCAGATTTTTTTCTTGAGTGTATGCCCTGTGAGTACTAATTTATTGGGCATCTTCCTTAAATCTCTGAAAAGTGTGAAAAACATTTTACCAACGCCCTTTTCTAGCTCGACGCCCCTATGCAAAACGATACTGCAGATAAGCCCCGCCCCTCCCTAACCCCCACCCCACCGCCGCCACCACCACAACGACCCTCCAAAATCCCTTTCTTTGTCCCAGTTAAAAAAAACAAAGTTAATGAGTCAAACATCAAGATACCATTCATCCAGAGCAAGGTGTGACTGTGAAAAACCGACGTATGGTCAAACACGGTGACTTAATGGGTATAGCTGTACTGTATTGTTTCAGAGATGTTTAAACAAAAGGTAGATTGAATGATGGTGTGGGTGGTGGGGTATGGGGGGGGGGTCGGGATGGAAGCTGGTCATTTTGACCCTATTACTCACCTATTGAGAAAGAGAAAACAAACAAGTAAAGAATGATTTAGATTAAGTACACTTAGTGTTTCAGGTGTCGCCAGTTCTATTTTTTTTTTGGGGTTTTTTTCGGACAACTATCAAACCACAATGGCAATGAAAGTATTAAAACATCTGTCTTCTATCCAGGATGTCAAAACCGCTTAATTTATTACCGAAATAAGGACCAAAAGCAACGCACACGCGAACGCAAACATCACACATAAACACACAAGCCGGCACAGACACACACACGGGCACACACACGGATATTTTATTAGACATTTTAATTCTCCAATGAGCGAACAAACGGCCGCTTTGACGGAGTTACTTTCCCCTTTTTCCTTTCATTTCAATCTGTCCTGAAAATATGTGTGGGTTGTATTATTTTATTTTTATTATTTAAATGTTTTTTTTTGTTTGTACCCATGTTTAGTTTATAGGAGTAAAGTTAGTTAAGTGAGTTTACTTTTATTACTTTCCCTTGTTTTTATGACTTTTTAAAGGGCAATAACTCCCCTCTCCTTGTTTAGAATTGCTTAAACACATTGTAATTTCTTTTCCCTTGTGCGAAAGCTTTTTATTTTTTAAAATAAATAACATCACTAAAGAATGAAAAAAAAAAAACGTACAGAATCGAAACCCAAAAGTATAATAATAAAATTACATTTCCTATCTTTCTTTTTCTAAATATTTCCTATTTATAGTAAAATGCTTTTATTTCTGGATAAAAAGAATTTTTTATTTTCAAAACCATGTTTGTGTGTAAATTCAATTTTGTTCTCTTTCAGATCTTTCATGAATTTAATTTTGTTGATATTTGAATTTAAACTATAAAAGGTTGTAAAATGGAGATCACTAATGTTCAAAGAGGGAGAGAGAAGAGAAAAAAACAGGTACGTAGCAGACCAAATTCGTTTGATATGAACTTTTGGGGAAGAAATAAAACATGAAATCATTTTTCAAGAAAATATTTAATTGAAACCGTTTAACGTTATGAAAGCGTTTTTATTTAAACAAACAAAAAAAAAACTAGGTTCAATTTTATGTTATGGGTAAGTACGGTGTATACTGTTTGAGTATTATTTATTTATTTTTTTTCAGACAAAAATACAAACTTTATGACACGTGGATCAAACCGAGCCAAAAAAAAAAAAAATAGTTTAGCTGCCAAAAATTAAAATGTACAGTTCAATGTGTTACCAAAAGGCATGAACCTACAGCTGCTATTGAAAGCCATTATGTGAGTTAGCAATTATTTACTTTGGCGCTCTCCTCCCAAATTTGAAAAGTGCAAAAAATATTAAACAGTGCTCTTTATGACGCACCTTCCTAGTTTGGTGCCCTGTGTGGCCCCACAAACCGCGGTACCCTTTCTACGCTACAGTACAGAGGTGTGTGTTGTTGGTTGTGTTGATGGTGTTGTTGGTGGTGTTGGTGGTGTTGGTGTTGTGATGGTGTTGGTGTTGATGGTGTTGGTTGTGTTGGTGTTGATGGTGTTGTTGGTGTTGTTGATGGTGTTGGTGTTGATGGTGTTGGTGTTGATGGTGTTGTTGATGGTGTTGGTGTTGATGGTGTTGGTGGTGTTGGTGTCGTTGGCGTTGCTGTTGGTAATGATGTTAGTGTTGTTGGTGTTGGTGTTGTTGGTGTTGTTGTTGGTGTTGGTATTGTTGGTGGTGTTGATGGTGTTGTTGGTGTAGTTGATGTTGTTGGTTTTGATGTTGGTGGTGTTGCTGTTGGTAATGATGTTAGTGTTGTTGGTGTTGTTGGTGTAGTTGATGTTGTTGGTTTTGTTGTTGGTGGTGTTGCTGTTGGTAATGATGTTAGTGTTGTTGGTGTAGTTGGTGTTGTTGTTAGTGTTGGTATTGTTGGCGTTGGTGTAGTTGGTATTGTTGGTGTTTGTGTTGTTGGTTTTGTTGGTGTTGGTGTTGTTGGTGTAGTTGATGTTGTTGGTGTAGTTGGTAATGGTGTTGTTGGTGTTTGCGTTGTTGGTGTATGATGGTGTTGGTGTAGTTGATGGTGTTGGTGTAGTTGGTGGTCATGGTGGTTTCGGTGGTGGTGAGGTCTTAAAGGCACAACCTGATTCAGTTTGTTTACAACTTTCTGTCTTATGTGTCGTTCTTTTGTTTGTTTGCCTGTTAGTTTGTGTGTTTGTATGAAGACATTTGTGCCGGACCGTCACCACAAAGTAGGCGACCTTCTAGTGGACGCCTACTAGTCTTAAAAAAAAAATTTCACATCAAGCCACTACCCCCTTTACAACTGCTCTTTCATTTTGTAGTAAAAACATTTTACAACAGTATTGTTGATATCAAGAAATAGTGCGACAAACAGCATACACAAAAATAACATAAAAGATGTCAGGAACAGTTTTAGCAAGATCAATATTAATAATGATGTCTAGAATTGTAACATAGATATCAATGTATTATGTCAAAATAGTCAAGTACCTAGTACATCTCTTCTTGCTCCATTAAGTCTCTTCAGTTGCCTCTATACAACAAAATGTAAAACATCACACGGAGTCAACCGATTCTTGTAGAGCAGTAAAAAAAGTCATTTAAACATACTATGTTGACATCATGGCTAATTACGAATTGTAACATACATTATACAGTACTATATACTGTACAGTACTATACACTATACAGCACTATGCACTAAACAGCGCTAAACACTTATAAACCCTCCTCGATAGAACGCTGCTCTAACCTGATGCCAACCCCCCCCTTCCCTCTCCCTCATTGTTGTTTTTTTTTTTATTTGTTTTACCTTGATCTGTCCTAATTTCTTCCTTTCACCGTGTCATAGCCCCTTCCCCCCATCCCGCACCTGTTCAGAACTTAATATCTTTGAGTGCATAATTGATGCTATGGTCTGTATGTCTGCCAACTCCTGCCAATTCTATGCAGATTTTCGTTCAGTCTGTCTCTCCATTCGGGGAATCCCAGATCGTGGGATGGGGACGGGGGGTGTTTCCTATCATATCGGATAATATTTCCCGTAAATGAAGTGTCAGGCGTCAGTAATAATGTATCCCCCCCATTTAAGAATTTATTCTCTACATCACAATTTAAAGATTCGCTCTAATGTCGACCTGAGAGGGTCCCGAGAGTTTCGAACCTGGGAATTCTTCCCAGGTCCTGATAAAATTTGGTGTAAAGTCTCTCAAGTCAACCCAGCGCTTTAAATGAGTCACGTGACTTTAAGTTGGCGAGGTAAAGGCGCCGTCGTTATAGAAATATGAATGCTACACTTCATCTACTCCGATAGCCCTTTAGGGCTTCTGGAACTTTACTTACTTACTTTTCTTATGGATAAACAAAGTAGGCAACCATCTAGAGATCCCCCCGCGCGTTATCAAAGGGCCCCCTTAACTAGAACAAATTCAGAATAACTTGGACATCGTTAGGGTCATTTGGTGTACATTAGCATATGGCACCAGAATATCCGTAAGTCTCAGTCTGGGAACCCATATACCTATTAACGGCTCTGTCCACCAGGTCCTCACTGAGGCAACTTCTGTGTTGTATTTGAAACCTGGCCAATGGATAAAAGACAATAGATATAAGATATTAGGCAATATATATATATATATATATATATATATATATATATATATATATATATATATATATATATAAGGCCGATATATCGTGGACAAATGTTACTTTCTCAGAAGATCTGGAATGGAAAAAAAAAACACAATACAACAGGAAATAACAATTTTACCATCCGTGAAGTCTAGATAAGGATGCGATGTTTATCTTTTAAATCCTATTAACCTCTAAGAGAGTGCCCTTCCTTCATCCTCCACCATAGCAACAAGTGCAATGGCCTTGGCGGGAACTTTCACTTTGACCTGAATAAGTTCATTGGTTATCACTTGAGATCGATCCCGGGACTCTCAAATACACAGTAAAGCGCTATATCGCACGACCTTAGCATTATGATCTAGTCCCCGTTTTAACCCGTGTTCTAATTGACCTGTCCACGTAATGAGCTGTCCAGAAACTTTGTCCAGTCTATCAGCAAGTTATAGGGAAAAAAACCCTTTTCTCTAATGAGCCTTCGTAGAAATTAAAAAAAAAAAAATAATTAATTGAAAGCAGTTCATCGCAGTGTCCGTTCTATTTGACCATCATATTGTAACCACGGTGACGAGGACGGAAATATTAAGGCCATAGACAACTGAAGTCGCCTGGATTCGAACCCGGGTTTTGCTTCAACTTGATCGCGTTCACTACATTGACACTGATGATTAAGATTTCGCTTTCTTCCCTTTCACTGATTCGCATGCATTTCTCTCTATCAATTGGATTTTATTAAACAAAAACACAAAAAAGAGTTTACATGTCTAATTTATTCCACAATGTGACGATAAAATAAAGAGACATTTTTGACAGTAA
Source organism: Bulinus truncatus (assembly GCA_021962125.1). NCBI lineage: Eukaryota > Metazoa > Mollusca > Gastropoda > Planorbidae > Bulinus > Bulinus truncatus. The sequence goes on from JAGDYQ010000124.1 coordinate 989,105, forward strand.
TAATAATAAAAAATACTAAAAAAAGACAAAGAATAATAAAATAGAAGTAAATGGACGAAATAAAAAAAGAAAAAACGGAATTTTTTTTTTTGGGCGAAGTAAATGTGTTTTGTTTTAAATCTAATTCTTGAAATTTACTGTCAGAGTGTTGTGTGATTGTGCTTTTTACGTGTGAAAGTTTTCTTTTCTTTGAGAACCCCCCCCCCACCCCTCCCCCCCTCCCCCCCCCCCCACCCGCCCTCGGAAACTCATCTCTAACAGCCTCACTTAAAGGCAAACACTTTACAGGCAAAGTGGAGGAAAATTTAAAAAAAAAATAAATAAAAATAAAACGAGGGGAAAAAAACTTGTAGGGAATTTTATCAGCCTTTATTTTTCAAATTCGATCTTAACATCCGTTTCTAGACTTGTCGGCACCGTGCGCCAATTACAGGCAGTGGCGCCCTGTGGTTATATGACTTGTGGAATGGAGGGGTGTGGGGATGGGGGGGGGGGGTGGGGGGAGGTGTGTATTTGTGTGGGTGATGCTTGAGTTGGGAACAAACAATTTCTTTTCTTTTTTTTTTAAAGCTACTCACTTGACTATAAAGACCATTTACCCATTGTAATATATATATATATATATATATATATATATATATATATATATATATATATACATACACACACACAAATATATATATATATGTGTGTGTGTGTGTGTGTGTATGTATTTAACTATTCATCTTGTATATGTGTGTGTATTTAGTATAATCTAAAAAGTGACGTAATAGTGTGATAACGACAGACAAAATAATAATTTGTTTTATATTTTACTGTAAATTTATATTGTTAGAATTTCATTTGCTTTTGTTGGTGAAGATCATATAATAAATAATATATTTAAAAATAGATCACCAGACTAAAAAAAATAACAAAAAATTCACAGTTCTGCATTAAATGAAATACCTGCTCAACATCATAAACCATTCTCTCCATTTACCATTTCCCTCTTTATGTAAACATTATCACTAAAAAAAAAAAAAAAGGAATTAGCTTCTTACTTCATAAGAATGGAAATTATGGGCTCGAACGTTTAGAAAAAAAGTTCACTGTCATCAGAATATACACAATTGTTCAAAATTTTCAAATCGAATGGGCTTAAAAAGGTTGGTGATAAATGATTTTAAATTTTCCGAAACACAGAAACTGTCTACCTTCTCATGCGTCAACCGCCAGACAATGCTAGTGTAATAAAGTCTGTATAAACTATAAATGCGACTCTTAGTCTTCAAAAATGGTTGACTTTGTTCATGTGTCGTCTGGTTGATCGGAGCGATGAACCCGGTTTAGGTGTAGCTCTTTAGTCTCAAAGTGACCACAAGTTTAATACTATTATTCCTCATACTTCAATTTTTTTTTACATGTGCAAGAAGTCTTAATTAATAAAATATTTTTAGTCTTTCTCTCTTCCCATCTTCCCACCACTCCTTTGCGTCCATTGTGAATTGGCAAAAATCCTTTGACAAATTAACAGAGCAGGAAATACTCGATAAATTTTCAGGGATTTATTTGCTACTTGTTTAATACTGCGCCGTTAATATTTTTTTTTTATTCTTTTTGTGGAAATGGTTTGGATGATGAATTTTGTAAGCTGGAGAATTGTTAATGAATATGAGAAGGATTAGCTTTTATAATTATAAACCTGGAGATTATCCGGGTGAATTGTTTCTTTGATTGATTTCTGTCGTTGCCGAATATCTAACAGTGGATATTATTTATCAGCTGATTAATTTATATTTTTTTCAAAAAAGTACTTTTACATCCAACTGATGTATCAATCTATTTATCTTTAATTTATCTCTCCGTATGAAACCATCCATCGATTATATTGTTTGTCTGCTTTTAAGTGATCTCTGTAAGTTACAGGATTGTCAATCAACAAATCAGCCCGTTAGTCGAACAATCTGTCAGTCAATTTGCAAGTGAATCAGCAGATTAATCATTCAGTCAGTCAATCAGTCAGTCAATAGTCCAGTCAGTCAATAAATCACTCGGTCAGTCAATAATTATCTCAGTCAATCAGTTGTTGGTGGGTTAGCCAATCGGCCCGTTAATCAATCAATCTATCAGTCATTCAGTATTTCATACACTTAGTCAATCATTTTGCCAGTCAATCAGTTGGTCAGTCAACCAGCTGATGAATCAGTCAGCCAGTCAATCAGTTGGTCAGTCAACCAGCTGATGAATCAGTCAGCCAGTCAATCAGTTGGTCAGTCAATGCATGTGTTATTCGGCCGGTCTCTAGGTCAATCGGTCTGTCATTCAGCCAGTCTGTAAGTCAATCAGTCTGTATTTTAAACCAGTCTGTCAGGTCAATGAGTCTGTCCATTAAAACCAGTATGTCGGTCAATGAGTCTATTTTTTCACCCAATCCGTCAGTCAGTCCATCTCTCAATCTATTGTTCTTTTTCACGAACGAATGAATGAATCTGTCATCAATCTATCCATCTGTACATCTACCTGTCCATTACCTCATAACACACACACAAAGAGTTCTCATGTGCAAATCTGATCCTGCTCACCCATCAACACACACAGCTTTTATCCTCTGCCGAGTGAGTTAACACTACATGCAAATATTCTTTTTGTTTTTACTTTAGGAGATTCAGAAATCTGTGATAGATAAAACAAAATGTTAGAATTAGAATGAATGGCCGAAAGATTTGGTGCTAATCTAATCCATCCTTGAAATATCTCCTTAAAGGGGACGTCCAGATAAGTTCAGACTCGTCATAACAAATAGCCCAGGCCAACGGGAATTTCCCCATCTCCTGTGACAGGGTGTATTCCCTGTTGTGTTTTCTGGGTATTCCCTGTTATGTAATCTCTGGGATTACACCAATTATTGCTAGATTTAATGATTGAATTATTTTTCGGGGGGGGGGGGAGGGGAGGGGGGGGGGTAAAAACTGATTCATATCAACCAGGGAAAGTTTATGCATATTTTAATTGTGTGAATGTGGTGGTAAGGGGATGTGACGGGGTGGTGGGGGATGATAAAGGGCGCTGGCTCGTGTGTGTGGGGTGGGAGGGGGGCGAATGAAAGAGAGAGAAGGGGGTGGCGATATGTTTGCAGATGTTATGAGGTCAGCCAACTAAACAAGAATTATTCCAAGCTGAAATATTTTTTTTTTCCTTTAAGTAAGAATGCAATAAAACAATGGAAGGGATGTGGGGGGTTGGGGAAAAACAGCACGGGGAGAATTAGGAAGGAGAGAGGGGGGTGGTGGTAAAGTGTTCAAGCACGTCCTTGACCTACAGTTTTTGGTTGTGCTGCTTGGACGGACGTTCCCACTGGGCGTGGCCTTGTGAGTATGGTACACACAAAAATTCAATTAGGAATTTTTTTTTTCTTCGTTGTATGTCAATGCGTGTTAAAAGTAAAAACACCTAATTGTTAAATGTTACCCCACCACCCACCACCACCACTACCACCACTACCACCACCATCACTGGTCATGGTGTAGAGAGGGGTTTCATTTATGCTACTTAGAAACATTCAGTCCATGATGCTGATTCTTTCTCTGAGCCTTGGGCTAAGACAGTTTTAGATATGTGGGTGTCCGAGTCAAACCACCTGTAGAGTGACACATGTATCCTCGTTTTAATACGATGATACAATAATAATAGTATACAATAATACGAGGATACAGTAATACGAGGATACAAGAATACGAGGATACAAGAATACGAGGATACAAGAATACGAGGATACAGTAATACGAGGATACAGTAATACGAGGATACAGTAATACGAGGATACAGTAATACGAGGATACAAGAATACGAGGATACAGTAATACGAGGATACAGTAATACGAGGATACAAAAATACGAGGATACAGTAATACGAGAATACAAGAATACGAGGATACAAGAATACGAGGATACAGTAATACGAGGATACAGTAATACGAGGATACAAGAATACGAGGATACAGTAATACGAGGATACAGTAATACGAGGATACAAGAATACGAGGATACAGTAATACGAGGATACAGTAATACGAGGATACAAGAATACGAGGATACAGTAATACGAGGATACAGTAATACGAGGATACAGTAATACGAGGATACAGTAATACCAGGGTACAGTAATACGAGGATACAAGAATACGAGGATACAGTAATACGAGGATACAAGAATACGAGGATACAAGAATACGAGGATACAGAAATACGAGGATACAGTAATACCAGGGTACAGTAATACGAGGATACAAGAATACGAGGATACAGTAATACGAGGATACAAGAATACGAGGATACAAGAATACGAGGATACAGTAATACGAGGATACTGTAATACGAGGATACAGTAATACGAGGATACAGTAATACGAGGATACAAGAATACGAGGATACAAGAATACGAGGATACAGTAATACGAGGATACAGTAATACGAGGATACAAGAATACGAGGATACAGTAATACGAGGATACAGTAATACGAGGATACAAGAATACGAGGATACAGTAATACGAGGATACAGTAATACGAGGATACAAGAATACGAGGATACAGTAATACGAGGATACAGTAATACGAGGATACAAGAATATGAGGATACAGTAATACGAGGATACAGTAATACGAGGATACAAGAATACGAGGATACAGTAATACGAGGATACAGTAATACGAGGATACAAGAATACGAGGATACAGTAATACGAGGATACAGTAATACGAGGATACAGTAATACGAGGATACAAGAATACGAGGATACAGTAATACGAGGATACAGTAATACGAGGATACAAGAATACGAGGATACAGTAATACGAGGATACAGTAATACGAGGATGCAGTAATACGAGGATACAAGAATACGAGGATACAGTAATACGAGGATACAGTAATACGAGGATACAAGAATACGAGGATACAATAATACGAGGATACAAGAATACAATAATAATTTTAGTTATATTCATATATATTGTATAATAATTTTTTCGTACAGAATGCTTACCGTATTTTTCGCCGTATAAGACGCTCCGGCATATAAGACGCACCCAATTTTAAAGGAGGAAAATCTAGAAAAAAAAGATTCTGAACCAAATACTTGCAGCATGAAAAAAAAACAACAATATTTTTTTTTTACCCCCGTCCCTATCCCTTTCTTCACCGTCCGTTCAATTACACATTCCCTTGGTGCGCGATTTTTATTTATAGTGAAGGCGATCCCATACCGTGAATACTTTAATATAGTAAAATACTAAAATAATTAATTACAATTAAACTACGCATTGAGATTGTATTAATAATGTTAATAATGTCACAGAAACATTTTAACTAACGTATTTCGGTTTATTAAAGTGCACCTTTAATTTTAATCTTCCGAATACATAAAACGATAGGTAAATAGATATGACTATTGATTTCATCATGTTTACAATTGGAGTTTCCGGGAATTACCCCTCTTTTAAAAGTGTATGATAGCATGTAAAATGTGTATTTGCCGTATAAGACGCACCAACTTTTCCCCCCCAGTTTTGCGGAAGAAAAAGTGCGTCTTATACGGCGAAAAATACGGTAATAAAAAGTTATGTCTTGTTTTACCAATTTATATCGTTGGAGTAATCCAGAATGTGTAGCGGCCCATCCGGAAGTGCGAACTCTATGCAGTTACCTCATTCGTATATGTCAAGGAAAAAATCTTTGTGTGATATTCATATAATCGGTTTTTATCCAACAGTAATCTTTTTTTTAAGGATAGTGAACAGGTATGTTGACATATATCTGGCCAATATGTTGTACATCCAGCCAGGGCCGTTTTAAGGTCCTCGTAGGCCCTAGGCACGTTCAAAGTCGTAGGCCCTCCCCGATTTCATTTTTTTAAAATACTTTTCAAGAATGCACTTGTTTTCACTTTCTGTTCTGGCTTTTGTAGGCCCTTGAAAAGTCCGTAGACCCTAGGCACAGTGCCTACTGTGCCTATAGGATTAATCGGCCCTGCATCCAGTAAGTATCCATGTCAGTTTGTTTTTCCCCCTCAACAAAACATGGATCATTTATTTGTCCTGCTATCAGTAACATTTATTTTGGACATTTAGAAGCAAGTAATAATAAAAAAAAACTATCGTCTGCTAGCCAACATATGCTAATTGATGCTAATTACCGAGCCGTTTCACAAATATAACGATTAGCCAGTTTGAAGTCACCTCACTTTGGGGTAATTAGTGTGACCCGCGGAGAATGTTGTTGCTGTGGATGCTTGTATTCATAATTAAATGCATCATGTTTCCAAAATTTCGAATCGGTCGGTGATCGGAGGATATTTTTCTTTTTCTTTACAAATTCATCTTTTAAAAAAATGCACTATCTCTTTATGAGATCTTTGTTCCAAATTTTCCTAAGTCGTAGTCCTAGTTTTCTTAGAAAAAAAAAAACACGTACCTAGACTAATTGTTCTCTGCGAGCCTAAGGCCCTGATTGCTCAGGGGGGCCCCTTGTTTTGACTTTCATATTGCCGTTGCCTAATATGCCTAAGATGACTTAACAGTTGAGCAGGCGAGAAGAGCCTCTGTTGTCGTCGAATATTAAAAGGCCCAAGATTTGCAAGAAATCGTCTCTTTATTTAGGGCCCCAAAAGCAACTTTGTCTAAGCCCCCCCCAAACCAAACGGCCCTTTGTCTTGGACCCCCAAACGCTACTTTGCACGGGTAATCCCTCAAATGTACTTTTGCTTAGTTCCCCAAATAATGTAATCCAGGCACTGCGATCATCTAACAAGATAGCTGACATTGTGATTACAAACAAAGAGCACTTTAATACTTCAATAAAGATATGCCATCAAATTAAATCAATATACAACACTGAATTCTTAAAAATTCAATTAATATACAGTACAACACTTAATTCATCGAATTCAGGAGCGGATCTAGACAACTTTGGCGGGGTAGGGGGGGGCAAAACTTTGACGGGAAAAAAGGGGGGGGGGCAAAACTGTTTTCATTGTTGAAAATTGGTCTTAGAACAAAAAAATATTTCGATAATTTAATGATGTATTACCTAAACTTGCGGTAACGGGGGGGGGGGCATGCCCCCTACCCTCTAAATCCGCCCCCGATCGAATTCAATCGATGCAATACATAATAAATTCATCAAGTTACATCTATATAGTGTGCAATATTTAACCCATAAAAAGCAGAGTTCTCGTTAATAAACAACACATTCAAAAACAAAGCCAATACTTATTTAAAATCAATACATTCAATAAATACAGCCAATGTTTATTTGTACTCATCATTCAATGCAGTAAGTACTTAATTCATCACACTTACTCAACACACTACACACAGCACGCACTGCCATGCAATGTAACATACGAACAACCATATTCAAATTCATAGCAAACGACTAACATTTTCTTAATCTCATTCTGTTTTATTCCTAGACTAGCCCACTAAAATCGACCGTGTTTGCAGATGACCACAGACAGATGGACCGTGTTTGCTGATGACCCAGGCTTGACCACCACACACACTCGGCGAGCAGATCAATATAGAAGCCTAGCGGATTAATAAAAAAAATAATAAATCATAATATTGGCTGGACGTTTAGGGGGAAATAAAAAACGGACTTCAAAACTAACGCTTGGGATCAACTGACCACATCTTGTATAGTGAATGACCACTGTCCATTTGATCTAGATTCTTACTAGAATTTTTTAGTTTGAGCGAAACTAGATGAAAACTAAAACGTATTCGTATACATAATTCAACATGTATTATATAACTACTAGCTGTACCCTGCAAAACCTTTGCGTAGAGTTATATCCCCTTAGGCTTGATCGGTAGGCTAGGTTATTTTTTGGTTTCGGGGAGATCCGATTTTTTTCATGGTTGTATTCATTCTTTACTTTCGATTTAACGCACACTGGAAATGAGTATTATTATATATGATACAATTGTTAATAGGGGCATTGGCGTATGGTAGCGTGGTGAAGTCTGCTATGTTGACACAAATGTTCACAAACATTCATCAATAAGAGTCTTAAAACTGCATGGCTGATTCATTGGTACATTTATTGAACGAAGACATTAATATAGCAAACATGTTGAATGAAAAAGGCACGTCTTAGAAAGATCAAATAATATCCATGAGTTGCTATGTGAAAGTAAATATATTAACTTCTTCTAGAGTTAATAAAGTGTCTAATATCTTCATAATCTAAACAGCAACTAACTCAATCTACAAAGCTTGTCTCTAAGCAAAACTTCATTGACGTCAACTAGAAAAAACTACGTCACATAGCAATATAAAAATTAATACTTTCTAGAGTTACTTAAAAAGTGTGACTAACACACATGCACTAACCAAATCAATTAATGAATATTTCAATCAACCTTAACTCCTCGACAATACTTAAATCTCATTCCCAAGAGAATAATCCTCATTATGGGCTCAGAAGCTTAACAAAAAGAACCCCCGACTATTAAACGTTGAATCTAACATCCAACTATAGCCTACATAATTTGCGCACACAAAACCTTATCATTGATAAATCTCAATTCCTTCATAATATTTTAATGGTTTCCTTTCCAAACAGTTCTTCATGTTATGTTTTATGATGTTCAACATGACTTATTTAAAAAAAAGAGAGACGTAAGTGCCTGGAATTTAAGCAAAACACTACATGTTTAGCAGGTGGTTTACTTACTGTTGTACACATTTATACACATTGTAGTATAGCACAACATATCGTACTGAGAATATACTAAGATAATACTGCCAACCCGGCAGTGTCGAACCTATGGATTATTGGGCCCTGTGAGCCTGGCCTCTTTAGAGGCCTCTGCATTTTGACATTCGACACCATGACGTGAGATAATGAAATTAATATTTAATGTAAACAATATTTTGGGGCAACCCTCAAGCTGGGGCCCGGAAAGATATAATCGTTATGTAGCTTTTATCTGACCTTCAATTAAAAAAATATCCCATCAATCCAGTTAAGGCCGCAGACGCAGAAAACATTAGGCCTCTTAAAAAAGAAAGACATACCAAAGCTTTCAACATTATAGTTCTGTGAAGCCAATGCCGAACCAAGGGATTTTAGGCATCTTCGGGAGCCACTACATTTTGACATGAGATAATGTACTTAATATTTAGTTTAAAAAAATATTTTGGGTGGCCTCCTCAAACTGGGCCCTTTCCATACACCCTCTGTGTGAAGCCCCCATCATAAATGGGTTAGTTTGCATTGTAAACGTTGTGTACGGCGCTACTCAAACTCAACCCTTATTCAATTCATTCATGTGACGTAATAGTCAAAAAATGAAAAAAAAAATGTGACGTATTTTAGGTTAGTAATAAAGGGAAATAATTGTACATTAGGAATAGACATATTTTAGAAATAAAAACAATTTTAACAATATAGATATTACATTATATTGAGGTATCCATAATTTTGATTTAAAAGGTAAATTGTGAAAAATAAGACAGAATATTAATTGAACGATTTTGTGATCGCTTCTCATTTAATAGCAAATTGAACACCATAGATGTATTACGATACTGTGAAATATACATAAGCCTATAAAAATATGTTTCTGTTTGTGAATAATTGATCACACAATAATGATTCACGGGGGATGGATCATTGGGGTTCTCTAATCAGGAAAAAAAAACCATTACTTGCGAGGGTGGTGGTACTGTGGTCAATGAGGACTACCCGAGACCGCAGTATTCACAGCTGGCGGTGGTGACGGATGTGGTCGGCACACAACACCTTCCACTCCGTCCCACTCAAGCACACCTGCGCAGCTTGCCATTTCCGGCTGAGGGTACAGGCACATTACACCCTCCCCCTCTGTCCAAGTGACAGAAAAACTCCCGTTCCTTGCCATTCTGGTCGATCGGCAGCACACACACCCTGCTCGTCTGGCCAGTTTGGGTAAGGATTAAAACCCATCTTTCTGCCGTCTCTGCAGATGATAGCGGGCACACTCACCCGCCGCTCTGTAGGCATGGCAGACGTGCATCAGCGCCGCCAACAATGCTGGTGTGGTAGGCACACTACACCCTACCATGCTGGCAATGGCGGCGTTAAAAAAAAAACACAATAATCTGGCATGATTTTGTGTTACCTTACCTTAGATCGCTTAATTGCTCTTTGTTAATGATTAAGGCAGTCGAACACAGAAACACTGGGATGCCCTCTGGCATTCGAAAATCTTACCAGCGAACACTACTAATACGGTGGTTTGTCACCTCGGCACTAATCATATGGCTGGTCTAATGTCATTTCTGGCAGCCATGCAGGAGACAAATGTTACTCGGCCTGCAAGTTGATAGCTGGATCATGCATGTTTATTAAGAAAACAGTAAATGTTTCTGCCATCTTTGAATTGTTTATGCCGCCATGTTGGATGACAGACGGAAGTAGCGATGACAGACACCGGAACACATGATGTATTTTTTGTAATATAGAAGCGTAATACACGTTTGTCTTATATAAACTACATATACTCAACAAAAAAAAACTCAGATGCGGACTTAAGAGCGTGCGCAACCTGGGGGCCCCCGCTTCGAAAAAAGACCAGGAACACAACAATTTTTACACCGTAATTATGTTTTCCTCTGTCTTTCGTTTTTATGAGGGTGTCCAATTTTTTTTCTGCATCCTGGGGGCCCTAACCTGTCTCATCCTGCCACTGCATGTAGCCCACAAGTGGCGACCTAAAGCGGGTGGTAACTAAGGCGACAGAAACGAGCACCCCTCCACCCCCTCCGCGCTTGGGAATTACATAACTGTACCGAACGTTTGTCCATACGACGCTCTCCTAGGCCCTCAGGGTCCGTCTAAGGCCGCCCTCTAACCCTCACTAGCTGATAGGCAAGGTGCACAAAACTAGCACAACCATTTGCTTTCAATGTAAGCCCCACTGCTGCAAAGTCCAGACTTGAGTTGAAATAAAACAACTCCAACAAAACTCAACGTTGAATTTTTTTTTTATAAATTGTTACGTTGATTTAAAATGTGTTTACCATTCCCCTGCCAACTTCCACACCCCACCCCCCTCCCACCACCTCCACCTCCAATTTTTCTCCATCAGACCCCCCTTATGGGAATTCCCGAAATACGCGTCTCTTGAGTTGCCCAAACATTTTAAGGCAAATATTCTGTTATTAAATTATAACTCTTCAGATGTTGCCCATGGGCTACTGTTCCTTTCTTTTAACTCACTTTATTTTCAATTCCATCTCCAAGAGTGAAATGTTCCATCTAGATAGAAAACACCCCCTCCTTTATGTATAAAATAGTTTCAACGGCCTAACAAAAGGAGGGGGGGGGGGAGAGAGGGAGAGGTCTGTAAATGGTAGAAAGGAGTAAATTAATTTTTTTTTCGTCTTTAGAATGTACGAGATGACTTACCAAGGACCTGATAGTTTTAAATTATAGACAGATATGCAGACCAATAAACAGACCAGTTAAAAAAAAAATTATTACTAACTCTTGAGGTTTGCGTACAGTGAAATTTTTTGAAATTGTATGAAATGATTTGTAGTTTGAAAAATAATTTCATTGTGAAGAGTTAGCTGTACATCATTAGATCATTTACAGCCTAATTGTGAAAATGGTTTCTAACTCGATCTTTACCTTAGACACATTTAGTCAAGGTTGCCGATGGCTGTGAAGGTGGGGGGGGGGGCAACACTGTGGGGGCCGTAGCCCTGGCTCAATGAATTTACCATCGAAGGCAACGGCCGTAGGTAATTGTTGTTTCTTGACCTGCGCCATGGCGACCGAGTTGATACATTTTTTTTTAATGTCAGAGCCGCAAAAGTTTGATGAGTTCAGAGGCGTATCTAGGGTGGGGTTAGGAAGGGGGTCGAAATTCGAAAGTCCCCACTGGCCCCAGCAGCTAGAGGGGGGACCCCCCAAATTTTTTAACACTAAATATTAAGTACATTATCTCATGTCATGGTGTCGAATGTCAAAATGCAGGGCGGGCCCAAAGAGGTTAGGCCCCCCGGGCCCCCAAATCCCTAGGTTCGGCACTGGATGAGTTTGTTACGACTGTAGTTTATAATCTATATCAAAGACAAACAAAACACGTATTGTGATAAATCAAAACTTGAATGCCGCGTGCACAATGAAAACATAAATATACAACGATAAATGAATACATGTACACTGAATAGAATTAATGAATAGATACGTGGATGAAGAGGTGGATAGTCAGGTGGAAAAGTAGAATAGAGAAAAATGGGAGCATTAATGGATAGAGACCCGTATGTTGTAGTTCGTTAGTTTGATGATTAAAGAAATAAATAGATAAGTACATACATACGTACGTATTTTCGTGCCACCCCTGTAAGTCAATTAACACTGCAATACATAGTTAGTAAAATAAATGGACATTTGTTTCAAGTCAATAATAAAACCAATAGCTTTCTACGTATATACCATGACATGACCCTTACTCCCTTTTAAAAAAAAAACGAACAAACTCTCACCCCTCCCCCCCCCCCCAACACCTAGTCAGACCCCTCCCCCCCCTTTCCCCGCCCTACCATTAACCTACCAGTAACAAAACGACAACAGCCGCCGCCATTGTTCGTGCATTTAATTTAAATAATTGCGGGGCGCCGGGGATGGGGAGGGCGTGTTTCCCCAGGGCGCAGCGAGGGGTGAGTACACGGCACTATGTCGCGCGTGCTCACAATCGTTTCAAGTCTTCCGTGAGCGCAAAATAAAATGTGTGAGATCCGCAGCGGGGGGGGGGGGGGGGGGGGGGGGGGGAGAGACCACTCCATCGTTGTTTTTCTTTTTTTTTTAATTTAGTGCGTGGAAGTAGTAAAAGTTATGGAGCTGTGATGAGTAGCTGTGGATGCGGGAAAGGGGGGGGGGGTGACTACAAATATACTATGGGACTAATTACATTGCCCCATTTTACAAGTACAGGTACACAGGCCTTTAGTTATAGTTTTTTGCAGGCCAATTTGCCATCATCGTCTTCCGTTTATACATAAGATAAAAATAAACATTTAAAACCAATCAACGATTCATTTGTTGAGTACTCACATTTACTCTCAAAGCTGTGGTACAGCATTGTCACTCTAGGTCAAAGGTGGGTAGTAAATGATACAGGTGGCCCACATTCGGTCGTAAATCAGACATGCGGGCCACATCCAGGCATGCCAAGAGAGGGGGGGTCAGGGGGTCATTGCCAGGGGCCCCGCATCTGTAAGGGGGGTCCGGCCGCCCCGACCATGTCAATTTTTTCACGACTCATTATTTATTAAGGGGCCCGCAATGATGTCCTGCCCTGGGGCCCTTGTTGGCTCTCGGCGCCCCTGGCCACATCAATTAAATTTAAACGGCATAACAAATTAGGTTTGCTCTGAAACGATTGGCGGGTCGGATTTGGCCCTATGACGTAATTTACACGTGGCTATTCTAGCATCTTCACTAAACAATATGAACATATCTTTTTGCAAAATATTTATTATTAAGCTTATTTGCATAAAATATTTTTTTCAAAATGATATTTTAATTATACCAATCAGTTTTTTTTTAATATAATTATTTTTATTTATTTATTTGTTCAGTAATTTTATAATTCTTTACTAGTCATGACAACCGGTACATTCAAGAATCTCGAGTAGTCCCCCCTTGCAAGCCCCCCCTCCCCCGCCCCCATCCTCCCTACACAAGTCTATGGCACCCTTGTATCACGAGAAATGATCTCAGCTCCGGAGACGTTAGCCCCGTGGAACACTATCAGCTGGCTGGACAACAACATCCCAACTGACCAGCACGGTACCAAGTTTCTCCCGTCTCCCTCACCTTCCTTTCTCTTTTTGTTTTTAGTACTTTCCAGCTTTCTCTCCTCACCTTAAGTAGGTAATACACACACACACACTAGCACACACAAAAAGCGTGTGTACACACACACGCACAGCCTACACCCCCAAATTTCCTATTTGGACTAAAAAGGGGAGAGGGGAGCCCCCCCCGGGGGGGTGGGGGGTCAAATGTATTAGAAAAGGAAAGAAAAAATGTTGACCTGAATGACACCCCACCAACTTCTTCCCCCACCCATCACTCCCCTATACCAGCGCCTCTTCTTCATCTTGTTGTTCTCACCTGTACTCATCAAATTAAAACAAAACAAAAAATGGTATAGAGGTGGTTGGTAGGGAGGGGGGGACACATTTACACTTACTTAGCAAAAGGGGTAATCAGAGACTCCAAGCAGAGGCGGATTTATCGGTGGGCGCACATTGGAGACGCCCTGGAACAGACCTGTGCCGTCGTACCATTGTATGTGTCTCTTTCTTTTTTTTACGAGGGCGGAAAGGGTCCAATTGTTTGTTTTGTTTTTTTCTGCGCCCAGGTCTCTACCGACCATACTCCGGCCCTGAAACTAAAACAATAACAAACCAACAAACAAATTTTTCATTTAATACATAGAGGTAAAAACTAAAAAAAAAAACCTTTGATTAAAACTCGTGTGATGCCCGCGTGTATTTATGTCAAGTCTGTACAAGGAAGCCATTTGAGCCCAGCTATATTATAATGACATTTGTAACAAATAAACAAAAACAAAAAAAGAAAAGAAACTTTCGCTGTTTCATTGGCAATTAATAGCAAGGTATATAGATATGTTATCTCGGCCATGGGCTAAACTACGGCCTGGAGGCCGAATCCGGGCCGCTACCCGTTTGTGAGTGAAGCACGACACGGACTTTTTCGCTTCATGACATTTACCGTTAATGTAAACAAGCTCACCGGTCAACACTCCAGTTATCTTCTTCTGATCCGGATCGCAAGTCAAATTGATGAGCCCAATGGGGCACGGGGCTCTGAAAGTTTGCCCACCCCTGTCTGGGCTAGCTCAAGTGTGCGAAAACTTTCACCTGCGGGGAGGGGGGGAGGGGGCAAGAGTAAGTGCCAAGATTGGCTGATTAATTATAGGCCGTGGCATTTAATTGCATCTAAGATATGTGCCTACCTAGCCAACCCTTCTGTCGAATTTCCGCTCGTGGCCGGCCCTTCCAGGAACCACAGTACCGTCTCACTGTGTTATGTCCATTGTGGCATACGCATACACCTTTACTACAGTAAAACTCAACAGATCGACCGTAACGTATTCAACCCACTATCGCGTATGTGACGTAAGACTAGACCCCCCCCACCCCTCCCTTGTACTCATTGCACCTACCATTAACTCTACTCACACACACTACAGTACTACACAACTCACCACAATTACAAGTCACCTATCCCCAGACACCACCCCCCCCTCATATCTACTACTTGCTACCATCTCTTCAAAGACTGCTGATGGGTCCCCCCCCCCTTCTTTAAACTGTGTGTGTGTGTGTATTTTTTAACGAAAATAAACTTTACTGATAAATTTTCCCTCATATTCTACCTCCAACAGTTTTTTCAAGAGTTCCGTATGAACAAGAAAAACTTTAAGGAGCGGGGGAAGGGGTTGTGGAGATAAGGGAACATTGTAGTGAGGGAAAGGAGGGAGGGGGCAGAAACTACAGGTCAAGAGTTGGAAACATTTCAGATATTTAATTTTTTTTTTTCAAAAGTCACATGATCAACATAATGAAGTACTTTGAAAGTTTGGGATGGGGTGATAGTTAAGTGTTGATGGGAACAAAAATTTTTGGGAGGTGGGGGGTGGGGGAGAGGGGGTGGTGAGTGAAGAAGCGGTTATCGCTAGAAACAGAATGTAAGCAACGAATTCAGAAAAAAAAAAAATTATTTTATGATTATGAAAATAATTTGATTGAATAGATAAATGGTTTATGTTGGGAGTGATAAGGGAGAGCATTCAGCCATTGATGTCAAGTTCAAACCGGTAGTAGGAGATTACTCCTGGCGGATAAATAAAGTTCCTCCGGAGTTGTCTGTCGTAACTTGAAATTAGTCGTAATAATGTGTGTATGTGTGTATATATATATATATATATATATATATATATATATATATATATATATTATGGTCTTTTATTATCAAAATACTTGCTAAGTTTGTTAGACTGTGTTAATGTTATGATTGTTTCATTGTGTTAATGTTATGATTGTTTCATTGTGTTAATGTTATAATTGTTTCATTGTGTTAATGTTATGATTGTTTCAGTGATGCAAATGTTATGATTGTTAGAACGTGTTAATATTATGACTGCTACAGTGATGTTATTGTTAGAACGTGTTAATGTTATGACTGCTACAGTACAGTAGTGTTGTTTTCGTTGACGAAAACTAAAACTAAAACCTTCGTTGACGAAAATGTTGACTTTTCGTCAACGAGAACTAAAACTAGAAATAAAATTAGCAGCAAGACTAAAACTAGACGAAAACTGAAATTATTACAGAAAAAACGAAATAAAAACTGAAACTAAAATATGACCTGGGACTAAAACAACACTACAGTATAGTGATGTTAATGCTATGGTTCTTACGGTGTGTTAATGTTATTATTATTACTTCAAGTACAGTGAGCAGGACCGCCAAGAGCAAATATATGGCCCCCAGTCAACAAGTATGTACAAGTATAATTGAAATATTACGGCGATATTATAATGAAATTAGTTTTTTAAATGGAAGTACGGCTGGGCCCCTACTCTGCTAGACTAAGGGGCATCGCTGAAATGCGGCAAGCGGTGGAGATGTGAAGTGTTGTCGATAGTGGGTTTGAGTCCCAGATATTCCAGTTCCTCAAAGGTCTATTTTTTTTTTAGATGAAAAACAGGTAGCGAATAAATGTATACACAGTTTAAACATGTGTGTACAAGAATTGAAGGCAAGACAAACACTAAATGACAGTTTCAATCCAAGATATAAATATGGGTCAGTCGTTACTAAGTAGATTCGTTAGCTTTAGTAACACTCGGTCGGCAGATACACTGAGAGTTCAAAAGCGATAAAGAGAAAGAGAGAGAGAGAAAGGAAGAAAGAAAGAAAGAAAGAAAAAGAAAGAAAGAAAAAGAGAGAGACGGGGAGAGAAAGAGAGTGAAAGAGAGGGAGAGAGAGATAGGGAGATGGAGAGAGAAAGAGAGAGAGAGTGAGGGAGAGAGAAAGGAAGAAAGGAAGAGAAAGATAGATAGGGGTTGAGAAAGAGAGAAAGGGAAAGAGAGAGATAGAAAGAGAAAGAGAGAGAGAAAGAGAAAGAAAGAGAGAGAGAGAGAAAGAGAGAGAGAGAGAGAGAGAAAAGAGAGAGAAAGAAGAAGAAGAGAGAGAGAGTGTGTGTGTGTGGGAGAGAGAGAGGGAGAGAGAGAAAGAGTGAGAGAAAGTAATACAAATAATTGTAAATACGTAATGTCACACTCTACTGTCATCTGATGTATCATTCTTGTGAAAAAATATATTCTTTGCAAAAAACGCAAATATTTTTATTAAATGGAATTATATTTGTCCTGAATGTTATATTTTTAAACTAAATACATGACGCATTATGTCTATTTTTCAATATCCCCCCTCCCTCCTTACCTCCAATGTCGCCCAGTCAAAAAATCTCTTAAAATACACTCTGAACTGGACACTACGCCGAGAAGTGGACATATGCATATGTGGCTTCAAACCACCGGGATTGTGAACAATAAATCAGTACACTAGACATTGAACTACTTAAACATGTTCTGTTTTTGTTTTTTTTTTTTTAAAAAAGAGAAAAGAAAAGAAAAAATGTAAGAAATCACACTTGTTGGAATTAAATAAATCAGAAGCAATAATTGAAGACATTAAAATATTTTCTAAAGGAACTCATCGCAAAAGTGTCATATATGATGTTGGAATCACATTGCCAGATACAACAACATGTGTACACAACCTGAAAGAAAACCACTGTGTCCGTCTAGTCAAGGGAGATCATTCTAATACTTACCCTCTCTAATTATAGCACTTTCCTCCGTATTTTTTTTTATGCCCCCTTATTCTCCTCTGGACCTGTCACTTCCATCGCATCTCATTTCCTCAGCTGATCATATCTTAAATTCTCATTTATAACTTGACCAAATTTAGCCTTGCGAAAAGAAGGGAATAATAATGATAAAAAATGAAATAATAAGAGTGGGGAAAGAAAGAGTTGGGGGGCGGGGGGGTGGATTTCGAGCCAGGCCATTCAAATGCATGTCCCCCTTTCAAAACTGGACAATCGGACAATGACCTCTCGTTGTAAAGAAAAAAATGGGGGAACAAAAAATCAGATCCTCGCTTCACCCTCAACAATTCAATTATCACAAATGGACGCTTCCTTTTTTTTTTTTGTAATGCTACAAAAGTTGTAAAAAATAGAAATGCAGATTTTCTGCGGCCCGTATGTGTAAAAGAGATGTGCGCGCGTTTATGTGTGTGAGTGTGCGTGCATGTGTGTGTTTGTTTTATTAAGGAAATGATACTATGAACTAGTAGTGAACCTTTCACAAAAAAAATTCTTAAAGTTTTTATTTTTTTCAACTTTTTATTATTCAATTTTGTTTTTGTGTGTGTGGGAGGGAGGTAGGGAGGGAGAGGTTGGACGCAGCTTGGACGGATGCATACAATTCATAAGTTCTAATTCCTCAGGTTCAATGTTAAGTGTCCGAGGTCAACAAGTTTAGCATTTCAACTCCGGAAGCCGCTAATTAAAAAATGTCCGGAGAGAAAGAAGAAAAAAAAAACCAAAACAACAGGAGTTGTAAAAAAAAAATTTTTCTTTGTAGATTTTCTTTCTTTCCGTCTTTCTATCATGTAAAAGTATACGACTAAGAATAGATCAGTTACCACCTACTCTGTGATTTGTGATTCTCCTTTTTTTGTATCTACAACCGTACAGTCTTTTACGTCATATTTTATTTTTACCTCTTATGCGAAGGCGAATTTATTTATGTTGAGGTCCTACTTTAAAAAAAAAAAATACAGACACGGGAAAAACGACAATGCAGGTGTGAAGGTGGTAATTTGACTTGGGAAGGGCACCCCCGTCCCAAGTCGATGTACCCCCCCCCCCCCCCCCCAAAGCGTGCTTCATTCGATTCTGACGTTCAATCAGCCATTTCTGTTATTGGACACAATGATCCAGTAGTCTTTATGACCGTTGCCATGGAGTTGTACTATACTATAGGACAGCTGCATCACCTAATTGACACAGAAATCCAGTAGTAGTAGTACTATATAGTCCTCATATAGCCACACCAATTATCGATAAACACATGTTGGCAGATTGTGACATGTCGGGCGGAGATACAGGTCAACCAATTGTGACGTATCTAAGGTCAAGTAAAAGAAGAAAAGAAAATACACAATAGGCAGTAAAACGTAATTTAAATTAGGTCCTTCGGTTTCTAAAGGAAACAATACCGTAGTAAAACATTATAAGACACAGGTCATCCTGCTATTTAATAAACAATTCACTATTTCAAAACTTTATACAATTTTTTTAGTACTAGTGGAAAATATCAAACTGCTATTTAAACAATTTATAAAAATGTTATAGTATTAGTGTGTAAAAAAAACAACCTTGTAAGGGTGAAATGAAATCTCTCAGATACCACTAACCACTAATGGGACTGTTTTATTTTTATTCCCACCAGAGCCGATAGTTCAATGGCCACGGGGGGGGGGGGCGTCGAGGTAAGGTTTAAAGAGGGGCTTTCACCATGACCTGATATAACCAGAGATCAAACCCAGGATCCTCAGATCGACAGTCGAGCACTTTACCACGTGACCACCCGTGCTAGTGGCTCAGGGCAATGTCCTATATAAAGAATTAAAAAAAAGAATCATTATGTACGGACCAATAGATACATTGTTATTCTGCCAGCTCCATTTTGGTCCTTTAGGTTTATTACTTATTTATTGAACACTAAAACCTCAACCCTCCCCCCACACCCCTCCACCCTCAGCCCTCCCCCCCCACACACAAACAAACAAACAGACAATCTCTCTTGCACACACGCGTGTATATTCTAACCGTACTATTTATAGATATATTCCAGATTCACCTCACCCATCCCCACCCCACCCCCCACACCCCTCGCCGCCCAGCCCTCAACAAACTCTATGTCCACTCGACTGTGGGTTTTTTTTTTTTTCAAATACACGTTCACTCGGACACAAACATGCATTGTGAAAACAACACACACAAAAAATCTTGCACTGCGCCGCTAGTCCCACCAACCTCCTTTCCCCACCCCACGATAACTCACCGCATTCCCCCCCCCCCCCCGCGACTCACCACACAGCCCCCCCTCTTCTGTTCCCTCCCTTCCCTACTTCTCCCCCCCCCACCCCTCCCATCTCTCCTCTGGTCCAGGCTCCGGTTTAATTGACACACCATCTTTGATATCCAGGCATGTTCTCATTATCAATAATTTACTTGCAAGTAGCTCGTTTTCTCTGACATCTGACCTTTAAGTGACCTTTTTTTTTAAAAAAAAGGGGAAATAAAAACAAAACATAAAAAAAAAATAATAAAAAAATTTGGAGGGTTAGGGAAGTTAGAAATTCAAAAGTTCATTTCTGTAAAACAAAATATACACACACATATATGAAGAAAAAAAAATTGAAGTTCACAGAACGTACAACAAGCACGGGATATGGAGAGTTGGCAAGTAACTTAGTTCCTTTAGATATGTTCTGTGTATTTATACAGATGACAAGAAGCCTTTGAACATTAAACGAGAGTATGTTTTTGTCTTTTTTGTTTTTAAATTAAAACAAAGTCACTTTTTTAAAGAAGAATACATGAAAATAAAAAAAAAAAAAACATTTTTTTTTCAAAATAAGTTTAATTGGGTGCGGCCTTGAAGTACAAAAATAAAATATAATTTACTTTTGTGCTTTTTTTTTTAAAAAAAATAAAAGGGGGAGGGAATTTTCGTTTAAAAAAAAAGGTAAATTGAAGTGCGCTCCCTTTGTCAGTGTGTGCTCAACATAAGTTTCAATCTTTTTTTTTTTTAAAAATAATAATAATATAAATTTTTAGCAGTCTTGCACCAAATGACGAATGATTTAACTGAGGAGTAAAGGAGGTTGGTTAGGGTGAATGGAAGAGGGAAGGGGTGCGGGGGGGGGGTTAAGAGAGAAAAAAAAAGATACATGAATATCACATACTCAAAAAAAAAAAGTAACTTGAAAAAAAAAAGAACGTACGCAAAACTAAATAAATAAAATGCATTCTTGGTGGTCCAAGATAAAGAAATCAAAACTCTTCCATCTCCACCCCCTCCCCCCCCCCTTTCCCCCTTTCTCTTTGTGTCGCGGCCATTTCTCTATCTGTATTCTTGATTCTCTTCAAGGGAGAGTATAACATTCTGTGAGTGGTTTTTTAAGAGTAGCGGTACCTAGTTTTAATAAACTTGGACAGATTTCTATTTTTATTTATTTATTTTTGTCAAAGTGCTTATGACGATGACGATGATGATGAGGGGAAGGAGTGCAGTTGTTGTGGGGGGTTCAAAATAGAACTCTTGGGCTATATTTAGATTGGTGTGAGAAGAATAGAACTTTTTTTTTTGTATTTGCGTAATGCTTTAAAATGCTGAGTTAGAACAAAATAAATTCAGACATTTATCGATGATGATGACATTAATTTGATATACATCTTCGATCAAATCATTTATAATAGACACACAACTGTATATATTTTATATAAACAGAACAAAAAAAAAGGTATTGAATTTAATACTGTCTGTTGATATGCCCCTTCTGTCAGAGGCGTAGCTAGGGGTGGGCAAGGGGTGGCATCATGTCCTGGGCGCTACTCACAAAGGGGCGCCAAACGGTATATTTTACATATAATATTGCATGGTGTTCGAATGGGGGAGGGGGGCGGGCTAAAAAGGTATTGTGCCCCGAGAGCAAGTTAAGCTCGCTACGGCACTGCCTTCTCTATACATTCATTAATACATCCAAAAAATGAATTCATGCATATTTTCATACAAGCTTGAGTTCATACATTAATCCATTCACACTACCTGCATCCACACTAACACATGCAAATTGAAACAATTATATGGGCAGATAAAAAATAAAAACAGGCAAACAAGTCAACATGCTGTTGCGACACATTATTTATTTATACATATTGGTGTGTCTTTGTGCATAATAGAAAAGGTTATTGCTATTAGCAGGTCTAAGTATACAATCACACTTGTATACGATGGCTGGGGGTCTCTCTCTCTCTCTCTCTATATATATATATATATATATATATATATATAATACTTTTCATTTCTTTCTTTTAATTTGTATTGTCTTTATTTTCTACACACTTTCACATGCGTGAGAAAATAATAATTTAATGTGTTAACATAAAAATGGTATAATTGAACAAAGTGTGAATATCATTAATTTGAATTATTTATGGAGAAAAAAACATACATTGGTATCATTCGGGTCCCAACTTGCAAATCATTCAACTAATATGGGGGCCTTTTAACTTTAAACCAGGCTTGGGGGTGGGACTGCAAACTGTACACATACCATGGGCCCCTTAAATGTATACATACCAAGGGAGCCTTCCAAAATATACACTTACCATCCAAAATGTGCAGCTACCACGGGGGAGGGGGACTCAGTGGAGAGCAGCAAAAAAAGTACATTTACCATAGGGCCCCTCAAAACTTACACCCACCACGGGGGCCGGCCCTTGAACATATACACCCACCACGGGGGCCGGCCCTTGAACATATACACCTACCACAGGGGCCCTCCAAAATGTGCACCTGCCACGGGGGCAAGCCCTTTAACACATAACCTACCACAGGGGCCCTCCAAAATGTACCCCTGCCACGGGGGCCCTCTTAACTCCGACGACGCAAACGTAACCACACTAACCACATAAGTTTTCTTTTGACTATTACCTGACCTCTCGAACTCACGTGTTCCGTGCCTGGCAGTGACTCAGCACCGCCCAGCGTCCAGTAACTCGCCACAGCACACACACACACACACAACACACGCGCGCACCTGCCTCACTGACGTACATAAATATCTACCAGGATGCCTGCACGCGCCGTGACCGGTGCCTTCTGTTCAGCGTGAGTAATTCCACACGTCTGATTGACTGTCAAAACACTCGCGAGTTTTTGTTGTTGCACCCTTCCCCTCCCCTTCCCCACCCCCTTTTAGAATTTTCACCTTTGCCCTGGTCCTTTGTTTGGCTAGACTTCGGTTTGTGTTCGCATGTGTGTGTGGGGGGTGTGGTGGTCTGGGGGCGGGGCTATTTATGTTGGAATAGAAGATTTCAAGGTGTTTCGAACTGTAGATATAAAGCATATGGAAAATAAAATACTATTGGAGTATGTTGGACCTGGCAGGTCTAGGGGGGTTGGGAGTGACGGGGTGGGGGGAGGGGGTACCCTGTATAATTTTCCCCTATCCATGGCGTGTCATAATTATGTATTTATATAATTATGTCTTTCAATTACAACATTTGTGCATGTAAGCATACTTATTGTAATATTGTAATTCCATCTGATACTGACAGAAGTTTAACAAACAACAATAGACACAAAGTGTGGAATTTCGGTGTTCAGTACTGGTGATAAATGACTAAATTTAATCCGCTGCTTGTAGCCTTTTCATTTTTTTTTTTTGGTACACTTGCTTCGCCAAGACTTTATAACACAATGCTATAATGCTACAGCGCATGATGTCAGAGATTCGGGGTCAGATTTACTTTATTGATTTTTAAGGCGTCATCAACTTGAATGATGCCGGCTGCGGAAATGGGGGGATTAATTTCAACAGCTCTTTACCTAGTCGGTCTTCACTATAAATCGACCTGTGTATATCTCGTGTTCAAGTCCCAGTGTGGGTTTTTTTTTTAATGGGAAAGGGGGGGGAGTCAAAGGTTACATCCGTTTCCCTTCTTCCATCTTTGATTTTTCCACCCCCCCCCCCAATCCATTTCCGCTTTTGATGAGTTTTGTTTATTACAAGATTTTCATTTAATGCAAGAAGTTTGTCCGTTTACATATGTGCCTGAAACACCCGTCATCATGTTGGGGTAGGGTTCGTCCCCTAGTGGACCTGAGCTTTCTAGAAGTTACAAGATTCCACTGCTATACTAGCCATCGCACTTATAATAATGAACCCTTTCCCCCCACCCCTCACACACACACAACACACACTCTCCCTCTCTAACGGGACATGAGTGAATCAACGAGTGTTTCGTTTAATTTGTGATCATGGTTGTCGGGATATTATAAAAACACCTTTTTTTTTTTTAATTTACTAGCTCCTGATAGGATAAGATGCTAATCTGTTAGATATATGTGGGACGGATGGCCGAGTGGTGTAGATACTCGACTGTCGACCTGAGAGTCCTGAGTTCGATCTCCAGGTGAAATTTGCTGCAAAGTCGTCCCACAAGTCCACCCAGCTTTAAATGGCTACCTGACTTAAGTTGGGGAAATAAAGGCGGCTGGGCGTTGTGCTAACCACATAATCTCTTCATATGCCGAGGTTATAGAAACAGATGAATTCAACACTTGATCTGCCCCGAAGGCCCGTTAGGGCTAAGGTAACTGTTAGATATATAAACCACTAAAGGGACGTTATTGTTGTTTTTTTTTTTACAGTGACGTGTTTTCATCCCTATCATATCCGATAGCGCAATGGACGCAGAGGCACCACGGGAGACATGTGTAGGTGATTGGGAGTCGAACCCGTCACCCACAGCAAGCCTCTCCAGTGGATGAAATTTGGAGATTAACTAAATATTAAATGTATATGAAGGTCATAGCTCATGATTTGATTATAAGAAAGACACCCCCCCTGCACCCCTCTCCCAAGGAGCCACACTAATACCCTTACAGATGCAGAGACATCGACTGGAGAGAAAGAAACAAAGACAGTTCCTTCTCTTTCTTTCCCCACCAGCCGACTGACCGGTCCGACGCTGACCCCGCCAATTAATTATGCCACTAAACGTAACTGCTTGACCTGCTCGCCACGAATGATGTAAGACAGAAACAAAGAGTTGGTGAGAGGGGAGGGAAAGGGGGGGGGGGAGGAAATGGTGGACGGAAAGTTTAGGAATAAATTAGTTAATCATTTTTGCTTACCCCCCCCCCCATCACAATCCACCACCACCTCACCTTTTTCAAGACTCGATGATTATTAAAGGGAGTTAGATTATGATACATCATAGTTGATTTATTTAACCATCTGATAGATCTTTGTTCTACTTAGTATTTGAGTGCTTACATGATGTATAAAAGAATTGGAGAGAGAGGGGGGGCTGAGAAACACACACGGTCATCTGCCACGTGACGTCACTGTCCAACTGTGTAAGTTAGAAAAATGCTTCCGGCTACTCTTTTAAGAAAAAAAAATGAAATCTGACCACTCGGTGATTAGTTCTGACAGCTGACCAGTTTTGCCAGGCATTGGAAAATATGTTTTTCTGTAAAACTTACTCGTTTACTGCTACCAACATTGTTATTTCGTTAAACTTTGCTTTTTTTCTTATTTGTCTCGGCCAGAGGTGGCGAACCTATTGCACGTGGGCCACAGTCGGAACGCAGAGCCTCATCAGTCGGCACGTGACTAAAATATCACTTCATTTAATTTTAATTGGAGTGTTGTGACTTTGTTATAAATAAATGGTGTTTTGGTGGAATTTAAGGCACGCGGCCCCAAAAAGGGCCCCATGTTTACATTACGACGACGCCTTTAAGCCTTATAACATATTTTACTCATATACTAGCTGTTACTGTAGAGTTATATCCCCTTAGGCTTGATCAGTAGGTTATTTTTGGTTGCGGGCAAATCCGATTTTTTCATGATTGTATCTTAAACTTGGAACACTGTTGTATTAATCCTTCACTTTCGATTTAACGCAGACCCCAAATCGCTATTATTTTATTAGATATGTATTAAATATTATGTATTAGACTATATACTGAATACGATTATATCATAATAAAAAAATGTATCTATTGTACCCTGGTAAATAATAGTGCTACACGTTTATCCCATGATCCGTGAAAATGCCAGTCTGTAAAAGACGATCAATTACCAGTCCTGTCAGCCTGATAAATAGCTCATCATCTCATTCGTATGACCATCGTCCACTATATTCATTTGTAGAGCTACTTGACGGTGTCACTTGTTGACAGGGAGTCCAGCTGACTGGACAGCTATTTGTGTCTTTCTTCATTTCACTCAACAGCAAAACAATAAGGGGGGAAGGGATATCACTCTTCATTTTGACAGGGGCGATGACCCACACTTATAGCCATTACCCAATGCCAAGTCAGGTAGAGCCCATAATATACAGACCCAAAATCTCATCCCTCCCATTTCCACCACAGGTAATTATTACTGACCAGTGGCTATAAAACAAAAGTCCAGGAATTTCAAATGACCCAGCGGTCCGAGATGTAATTATCTGAAAGTGAGAGGACCAAATATGGCCTAAACGAATCGTACGGACGGTCATAAATTTTCTTTTTAAAAAAAAAAAATCTCTACCCCCTTTTTTCCTCCCCCAACCCCGGGCCGCCTTTTACTTTACGACACGGATTGAATTCTTTGTCTTGGGCAGTGGTCTTGTAAGATCTGGTAATTTTATCCCTCTCAGCGATGGCCAGCTGACCGATTGCTATCGACGGAATAGCTTCGCTCAATGCAATTTATGTCCAATTTCTGTTTGGAAAATGGACAGAATGAGAAAAGCCATTTTCTTGCTAGCTCTGACGTCACGGCGGCTATCGAGCACCAACACACACTCACACACACACACGCACACACGCACGAACAGCTTCGTAAACTGACCCACGCTTCTAGCCCCCCCCCTCCCACCACCCCCTCCACCCCTCTACATTTGCTAGCCCGCCACTCTTTTCCCACCCCACCACCCCCTCCTCTCCAACACGCCCTCCAACAACCTCCTCTACACCCTCCCCCCCAGTCTCCTCTGTTAACTGCTCAGTTTCTAAGGCCTTGTCCACCAAGCGGTCAGTTAGTTTTTTTTTTCGGCCACGGCAGGGACTATTTCGCTGGAGGATAAAGAAAGGGTGGTTGGCATTTACGTGATCCGGGAGGAAGAGGGTTTTCACCAAATGTCAAAAAGCTGAGAACAAAAAACCCCACATATATATGGAGGCTATAATCGCGCAGTATTTAAGTTTTTTCTAAGTTTTTTTTTTTAATTTCCCTAGAGGAACAATATGATTAACAATAGAATAAGTTATAATATTTCCAACGTTCGATGCAATGTTTAGATGGCCGATTCAATGAAAACTGAGCACTAAATTTGTTTTATGAATAAGATTAATATAACCTGGACTTTATTTTTTGTATATTTGTTGGACATACTTCCGAAATAGATGCATCTTTATATATTGTTATATGTTTGATAATTCCGTTACATGGGCTGATTCTCGTCAATATATCAAAATACATTTTATTTAAGTCCTTGCAAAGAATAACCGGAACAAACAACTTTTTAAAACAACCAACTAGAAATTCAAAAAGAAAGGAGGGGTGTGGGGAACCCATCAACACATATTGGGAAATATAAGAAGTCGTTATTAAAACGTGTAAAATGAGGGGGGAGGGCGGCGGGGGAGACGGAAGTAGTTTGTGATAAATTTTGGTAGCACCACAGATAACAGGATATATCTCACTTAATGAAAAATTTTATCTGTTTAAAAAAAGGGAAAAAATACAAAAAACCTAAGAACAACCCAGACTCACCTCGCTGCTTAATTTGTCTATCATGGAGGAGCCATCCACTGAACAGCTTCAACGTTTGTTTTTTTTTTTGTCTTAATGGTTAGTGTGAAAGTGTGTTTGTGTGTGTGTGTGTGCGTGTTTGTGTGTGTTTGTGTTTGTAATGTGTTGGGTGTTGTATTATCGTGTGTGCATTGTGGGTTTGTTTAATGGATGGGTGAGAAAGGGGGAAGGGGAGAGAACTGAGGAAGTATAAAATTTTAAATGAAGTGTATATGAGCCGCTGATATAGAAGGTGTAAAGGTTGGGGGGGGGGCGTGATATATTTGTTTTTAAAAAAGTTTTTTTTTTTTCAAAAGTGGATGGCATTTGAAAGATAAGTTAATGATAAGCGTGACTCAATAGCTAGGGTTGTTATATGTACACGTTGTGTTTGTATACAGCACACACTGTGTTGATATGGAGTCTTCTGTTGGACTTGGAACAGTCTGCACCGTTGTGCATAGAGGCTATAATCATCGCAACACAACTTTGTATCACTCTACATCATGGGAGGGGGGGAGGAGGGGTCACCAAGCTACGGCCCGCTGTCCGGATCGAGCCACTGACATCGTCATCGTGTTTCCGAGGGCCCGCAAAGTCAGTAGAATTTATGAATCATTAACATACATATGAAATAATTATGTATTGAATCGTTAAAAGACTTATTCTACAATTCCGTAATATATTTAGACTACCTTAATATAATTAGATCTAAGTATAGAGTAAAATGTTTAAAATAAAAACGACATAAAATAATGTCCAATTAATTTCTGAGGTTCCACCCAACATGTCCTGCTCCTACATAAGTGAAACTAAATTTTTTGTTAATCAATTAGTAGAATGGTCGACAAAGAGCCACCAACAAACAGTCGGGAATGACCTCTGGCTAATTATATTCCCCCTCTCTGTGTACTGACCAATTCAGTACATAACTGGACTCGTATAAGATACCCACTGTCCGTCCCGATATGGTCTATGGTACACCTGACCCTTGCTCTGCAGCACTGACCTGCTTAAGCTACGGAGTGGGGTGGGGGGTGGTGGGGGGAGGCTGACCTTAACTGGACATATCGGTGGCCAGTTGGCCTAATGGGGTTAGTTTTTTTTTTCTATTTAATCGAGCATAGAGGGGAGGGTGTGGAGAGAGAGAAAGAGAGAGTCATGACATGACTATGACAGTATCTAGTAATGAGAAACAGTGCCTGTAACATTTCTCCACGTACCACCCCCGGGGGAGGGGACAGAGACGGCCACTGGTACGGGCGGAGGGATCCCGCCAGGGAGATCACCTAACACACCTCTGACGTCTCTCTCGATGCTCTCGTCCGTGGCTGCGCATGCGTGTCACCAGGGGGTCTCGGGTTTACACCACGTGACCCACACTTGGTCAGGAGCAGCGGAATTCCTGAAGTGTCTGATGCTAAGTTGCTTTTTTTTCCAATTTTTTTTTTTTTAAATTTATTTTTTTTAATTTACGTTTTTGCGCGTGCATATTTTTTTCTCTCTCTCTTTTCTGGGAACATGATCACATCAGCTAACGAAGATGAGTACTCCCATTTAGATTTCAATTAATGAGGTGTGAGCATAAAATGAGAATCAAAGTCAAAACCAATTCTCTCTGTATCACGTTATATTGTTTCGTCTTTACTAGTATGTTTCTAATCGCTATAACCACTCACTGAATGAGCAAGTGAATTCATTCTGTGTTGATGTTACGTGTGTTGGTGTAATAATTCATTCTGTGTTGATGTTACGTGTGTAGGTGTAATAATGTATTCTGTGTTGATGTTACGTGTGTTGGTGTAATAATTCATTCTGTGTTGATGTTACGTGTGTTGGTGTAATAATTCATTCTGTGTTGATGTTACGTATGTTGGTGTAATAATTCATTCTGTGTTGATGTTACGTGTGTTGGTGTAATAATTTGTTACTTTGAACAGGCCGAATTAACAAAATGACCATGAAGGTTTGTAGACAAGCAGAGGCGTACCTAGGGTGGGGGTGATGGGAGGTCCAAATTCGAAAGTCCCCCCGGGTCCCAGCTTGAAGGGGGCCCCCAAAATTGTTTTTATATTAAATATTAAGTACATTATCTCATGTCAAGGTGTCGAATGTCAAAATGTAGGGGCCCCCAAAGAGGCAAACCCCCCCTAGGCCCCCCAATTCCTACGTTCGGCACTGTAGACAGGGTCGGATAAAAATTAATGTGGGCCTAAGACTTTCTACCAGAAAAGCGGGATTATGAACCATCTGTGATGAAATGTATTATGTCTTTTCTCATGTTGACTTATGATGTAAAAAGTGATCCAAATTTCTTGCCTATATTTATTTATTTCTTGCTTTTTTAACCTTTTGTTTTTTTATTTTTTTTTTTATTTCACGCACACGCATTTTTTTTTAACCTCGTATGTAAAAGTGTGTTTATGTTAAAGCATGTGTGCATGTTTGGTGGTTTGTGTTTGAGTGGATGAGTGAGTGAGTGAGTGAGTGAGCGGGTGAATGATTGAGTGATTGATTTGGTGAGTGAGTGGGTGAGTTAGTGAGTTAGTTAGTGAGTGAATGAGTTAGTGAGTGGGTGAGTGCGTGAGTGTGTGAGTGTGTGAGTGAGTGAGTTAGTGAGTGTGTGTGTGAGTGAGTGATTGTGTGAGTGAGTGTGTGAGTGAGTGAGTGAGTTAGTGAGTGTGTGAGTGAGTGAGTGATTGTGTGAGTGAGTGTGTGAGTGTGTGAGTGAGTGAGTTAGTGAGTGTGTGAGTGAGTGAGTGATTGTGTGAGTGAGTGTGTGAGTGAGTGAGTGAGTGAGTGGGTGAGTTAGTTAGTGAGTGAGTGTGTGAGTGTGTGAGTGAGTTAGTTAGTGAGTGTGTGAGTGAGTGAGTGATTGTGTGAGTGAGTGTGTGAGTGAGTGAGTGAGTGGGTGAGTTAGTTAGTTAGTGAGTGAGTGAGTGTGTGAGTGAGTTAGTGAGTGAGTGTGTGCGTGAGTGTGTGAGTGAGTGAGTTAGTGAGTGAGTGAGTGTGTATGTGAGTGAGTGAGTGAGTGAGTGAGTGTGTGAATGAGTGAGTGAGTGAGTGAGTGAGTGTGTGAGTGAGTGAGTGAGTGTGTGAGTGAGTGAGTGAGTGAGTGAGTGTGTGAGTGAGTGAGTGAGTGAGTGAGTGAGTGTGTGAGTGAGTGAGTGAGTGAGTGTGTGAGTGAGTGAGTGTGTGAGTGAGTGTGTGAGTGAGTGAGTGAGTGAGTGAGTGAGTGAGTGAGTGAGTGAGTGAGTGAGTGAGTGAGTGAGTGAGTGAGTGAGTGAGTGTGTGAGTGAGTGAGTGTGTGAGTGTGTGAGTGAGTGAGTGAGTGAGTAAGTAAGTGAGTGTGTGTGTGAGTGAGTGAGTGAGTGTGTGTGTAAGTGAGTGAGTATACTCTTCCTTCATCTCCCGGATCAATTGCTCTCCCACTCAGGGCGTTGTCATGTCATTCCCCTCTATAACTCTTTCATTTCATATCCACCCTCTGTCTCTCCACACCACCCTCCGCCGCCCGCCATAGGCATTCTCTCACCCACCCACACACCCACCCCTAATCCCCGTCCTCTCACCGTCTGTCGCTCAACACTTGTTCTGTTTGTGTGGTTCATCATTCTGTCACTCATTCTGTACTTTCACAACATCCCCCCCACAAACACACACACATACACCATATACATACATTCTCATTCTCTCATTCCTCATTAGTTTGTGTCTCTTTTTATTTCTTTCTCTACAACATTCTAAACACTAAACTTTCTAAATACTTTAAAATTCTAGTATTTGTCTCTCAACTCACAGTCACTTCTCTCCTTATCTTGTTCCAACTTTCTCTCGTTTCAATCGTATTTTTTTTTACTGACTTCTTATTTTTCACTAAAATTTATTTTGTCTGTCTTATTCCCTGCGTTCATTTGTCTGTCTTATTCCCTGCGTTCATTTGTCTGTCTTATTCCCTGCGTTCATTTTTTTTATTGAAAAACAAAAACTATCCCAGTTTAACACTGGCCATGCTCTGTAACTGTTATATAGGTCATGTGCTGAATAAATGATTTTACAGTTAAGTGCTCATTTGTACAATGATAGTTTGATCTTTGAAGTCCCTGCAAGGATGAGATATTTATCACTTAGGTACTATAAACCACTATACGAGTTTTATGCAGTGCCCTATTTTCATCCTCACCATAACCGATAGTGCAATGGTCATTGAGGCACCACGGGAGACACGCAGGAAACTTTCACCGTGACCTGAATAATTGCCTTGGATCTCACAGGAGTATCGAACTAGGGATCCTTATGTAGACAGTCGCGCGCTTTACCAAACAACCATTCGTTAGATACATTGATAGAAATATCTATCTATCTCTATGTATCTATGTATCTATGTATCTATGTATCTATGTATCTATCTATCTATCTATCTATCTATCTATCTATCTATCTATCTATCTATCTATCTATCTATCTATCTATCTATCTATCTATCTATCTATCTATCTATCTATCTATCTATCTATCTATCTATCTATCTATCTGTCAGTATCTCTGTCTGTCTATCTATCTATATATCTATCTATCAATCTAACTATCTATTTACCCAACCATCCGTCCGCCCTTCAGTCTGTCGGCCTGTCTATCTACCAAACCTTCTATCTAGCTATCATCTATCTATCTATCTCTATGTCTATCTCTATTGGCTCTATGATAACATATTATCTATCTATTCATAAGTCTAAACGACGTAACACATATTATTGTTCCGGACACATAGTATTTCTCCAACCCGGTGTAGCAAGTAGTAGGGTGCACAGTCTACAAATCCGATGAAACAAATTAATATAAATAATTACAATATTAATACAAAAACGAAACCCGACTGTCAAAACACGCCATGTCAATTCAAACAATATCTGCGTTACATTATCTCTTACAAGTTGGTTTATTTCTTTATACTTTACTCGGGAAACAGAAAAAAACAACAACAATAAACTCATTTTTTTCCCCCTCCTCCTTGGGAAAATTCTGTTTGCCCCACTATCACCCCGTCTATACTCCATAATATGTATTACTTATCCCCTTTACTAGCTCCCCGCTACCCAACACATACATTCAGACATTCTCTTGTCAAACATAACCTCGCTCTATTGTTTCTTCAGATTCCACACATAATTACACCTTGTGTTTTCTCATCTCTTCACCTACTCGTCTCTCACTTCTACACCGCTCTGTCTATCTCGACTCTTTTTTTTTTCTATTTCATTCTCTCTTTCACTGTCTTGGTCTCGATTTACGTCTTCAGTTTTTTTTTTCTTTTAGTTATAAAGACATTCGAATTAACATACAAGTATCAAGATTTAGGACAGGCAAACTTTTATGAAACATGTTGTTCTGCATAATTAAATTGCATTACTAATAGTGGAGTAAATAGTACAAGTTCCCTTAGCTCTAAAGGAGCATCAATGTAGAATAGGTTTAGAATTTGTCTGTTTCTGTAGCTTCTGCATATAAAAAGAATTCTAGATTGGATCAATTTTAGTGTGCGCATCCTATATTTGATCAATTTTACAGAGTGCGCATCCTATATTTGATCCATTTTACAGAGTGCGCATCCTATATTTGATCAATTTTACAGAGTGCGCATCCTATATTTGATCAATTTTACAGAGTGCGCATCCTATATTTGATCAATTTTCCCGATCACCGACATTTCTATTATCAGTAACTCAGTAAGACTAATAATTTGAATGCTGTACATAACTGGATCATTGTTTATCACCTACTTATATTCATTTACGTTACTTCAAAAATTAAGCGCCATTTAATTTAGATGAAAATGGTATTAAAGGATTCAGAAATTATCAAAGTTTAATAAACGTTTTGCTATAAAATGGGGTATACATATTTCTATATGATTATTTTCTATTTTTTAATCCAATCCTCGATAATCTTTAGATCAACGGACAATAATATTCAGAGATTAAAATTTCAAGTAGGTTATCTAGTACAGACAATGATCTTTTTGAAAAGATGTTCTTGTAAACACAAATAAACTAACATTCACAAGTTGGAATAAAACAAAAACAATAACAACCTGCATAAGTTGCTTACGTATACTCTCTAACCCTAACCTGTTAAGATACACAGCTAAACAGACACTTAATTGTAACGAGTTTAACTTACAATTCTGTAATGACTTACGTGATTCATTCACGGCTGTACATACCGTTGCAGTGACTTACCAGTCCCACAAGAATAAGGACTTGAAAGACAGTGAGCACAAAGAGGAATGGGAGGTAAATATTAGCGTCAGATAGAAAAACCATATCATTTGGAATGTATTATTATTGGCTTTGAATTGATCAAACTCTAAACGCAGAG
This sequence comes from Bulinus truncatus, assembly GCA_021962125.1. Lineage (NCBI taxonomy): Eukaryota > Metazoa > Mollusca > Gastropoda > Planorbidae > Bulinus > Bulinus truncatus. The sequence goes on from JAGDYQ010000124.1 coordinate 1,023,219, forward strand.
ACCGAAGTAAATTCGCATTCAGAGACTAGTTTGAATTGGGGCTTGTTGTCACTATGCAGAGCCGTAGTTAGCTGGTGTGGTGCTCTGAGAAAGTTACGTTTGTTTTTTTGGTACCCTTTCTAGATCTGGTAAGTTCAGAAACATTAAAAAGTACTATTTTGGCGCCCCTTCTTTGCTCGGCGCCCTATGTGGCCACAGAACCCGCCATACCTTTCCTACGCTACTGTTACTATGATGACGTTAAATGTCATTTAGTCCATGTCTAGGACCTGACAGTACAGTAGTATCTTCAATGGTTGCTCACTAGGGCTGTACAATAACTCGACTTGGTGGTTTGGGGGGGGGGGTAGGGCGCGGTTTTGAAATAGTTGACGACCTAAAAAAAAACAACTAAAATCTGAGCATCGCCAACAATTAATTCCTACTTGGGTTACACTTACATTCTTTCAGCAACAACAATAACAACAAAAATAATAACAACAACAACAATAACAAAAACAAATTAAAAACTCATCCGCAGTGAATGTTTCCAGAACTTTATTATGTTCAGCAGTAACACATTAAGTAGATGACAACGATCAACACAGAGGAATATTGATTTATATCAGTGGTTCTGAAACTTTTGTGTGTTCGGGGTCCACTTAGATTTAAAAAAAAAAAAACCTGTCCGATTGTGGATACCCACCTGTGGTGAGAAAGAGAACAGGAATAAACAAAGAAAATCTCAAATTAATTTTACATATTTAACAATCAACTGTCAGTAGTATTTGTGTCGGCCCAGCTCAAGTCAGTACAAGCAAGACCCACTAGTGGGTCAACACCCATGGTTTAAGAACCACCGAGGAGAGGTATGTGTAGCGTATCTGGCACGTTGCTCCTGAGTTCATGAAACTCAAGGGAGGGGTGCGTGGGTGTGTGTGGGGGAGGGTGGAGGGGAGGGGACATAAAGAGTTATATATCCCTTATTTTTAACAATCATAGTTTAAACAAAAAAATTCCACTTAATACCAACATATTTTTTTTATTTAATTAAATGTACCATGGTAATCATAAATATTGTATAATAAGGAAACAGGGTTGTATGGGGGGGGGGGCACTATGCCTCTTTGTATCTGGCCCCGGAGTTTCTCTTGGCGGCCTTAGTCCCTGACCAGTTCCGGCCTTAGACATTTTTGTG
>JAGDYQ010000124.1:1024895-1042910 GCA_021962125.1 Bulinus truncatus
TCTATTAAGCATTGTGTAAGATAAAATTATTATAAAATATATATGAATATAACTAAAATTATTATCGTATTCTTGTATTATCGTATTATTGTATCCTCGTATTACTGTATCCTCGTATTACTGTATCTTCGTATTACTGTATCCTCGTATTATTGTATCCTTGTATTACTGTATCCTCGTATTACTGTATCCTCGTATTACTGTATTACTATATCCTCGTATTACTGTATCCTCGTATTATTGTATCCTCGTATTACTGTATTACTATATCCTCGTATTACTGTATCCTCGTATTATTGTATCCTCGTATTACTGTATCCTCGTATTACTGTATCCTCGTATCATTGTATCCTCGTATTACTGTATCCTCCTATTACTGTATCCTCGTATTACTGTATCCTCGTATTATTGTATCCTCGTATTACTGTATTACTATATCCTCGTATTACTGTATCCTCGTATTATTGTATCCTCGTATTACTGTATCCTCGTATTACTGTATCCTCGTATCATTGTATCCTCGTATTACTGTATCCTCCTATTACTGTATCCTCGTATTATTGTATCCTCGTATTACTGTATCCTCGTATTACTGTATCCTCGTATTACTGTATCATCGTATTACTGTATCCTCGTATTATTGTATCCTCGTATTACTGTATCCTCGTATTATTGTATCCTCGTATTACTGTATCCTCGTATTACTGTATCCTCGTATTACTGTATCCTCGTATTGTTGTATCCTCGTATTATTGTATCCTCGTATTACTGTATCCTCGTATTACTTTATCCTCGTATTATTGTATCCTCGTATTATAGTATCCTCGTATTACTGTATCCTCGTATTATAGTATCCTCGTATTACTGTATCCTCGTATTACTGTATCCTCGTATTATAGTATCCTCGTATTACTGTATCCTCGTATTATAGTATCCTCGTATTACTGTATCCTCGTATTACTGTATACTGTTATTATTGTATCATCCTATTAAGAAAACGAGGATACGTGTGTCACTACAGATGGTTTGACTTGGACACCCACGTATCTAAAACTGTCCTAGCCCAAGGCCCAGAGACAGAATCAGCATCATGGACTGAATGTTTCTAAATAGCATAAATGAAACCCCTCTCTAATGCATTAGTTACCATTGATGGTGGTGGTAGTGGTTGTAGTGGTGGTGGTGGGGGGGGGTACTTTTAACAATTAGGTGTTTTTACTTTTATCACACATTTACATACAACGAAGAAAAAAAAAATAATTCCTAATTGAATTTTTCTGTGTACCATACTCACAAGGCCACACCCAGTGGGGAACGTCCGTCCAAGCAGCACAACTAAAAGCTGTAGGTCAAGGACGTGCTTGAACACTCTGCCCCCCCCCTCCACATCCCTCCCATTGTTTTATTGCATTCTTACTTAAAGAAAAAAAAAATATTTCAGCTTGGAATAATTCTTGTCTAGTTGTCTGACCTCATAACAGCTGCAAACATATCGCCACCCCCATTCTCTCTCTTTCATTCGCCCCCCCACCCCCCACACACACACACGAGCCAGCGCCCTTTATCATCCCCCACCACCCCGTCACATCCCCTTACCACCACATTCACACAATTAAAATATGCATAAACTTTCCCTGGTTGATATGAATCAGTTTTTATCCACCTCCCCTCCTCCCCCCGAAAAATAATACAATCATTAAATCTAGCAATAATTGTTGTAATCCCAGAGATTACATAACAGGGAATACCCAGAACACTCAACAGGGAATACACCCTGTCACAGGAGAGGGGAAATTCCCGTTGGCCTGGGCTATTTGTTATGACGAGTCTGAACTTATCTGGACGTCCCCTTTGAGGAGATATTTCAAGGATGGAATAGATTAGCACCAAATCTTTCGGCAATTCATTCTAATTCTAACATTTTGTTTTATCTATCACAGATTTCTGAATCTCCTAAAGTAAAAACAAAAAAGAAAAAAAATATTTGCATGTAGGTTAACTCACTCGACAGAGGATAAAAGCTGTGTGTTGATGGGTGAGCAGGATCAGATTTGCACATGAGAACTCGTGTGTGTGTGTGTGTTTATGGGGTAATGGGTGGGTAGATGTACAGATGGATAGATTGATGACAGATTCATTCATTCGTGGAAATAGAACAATAGTTTGAGAGATGGACTGACTGACAGATTGGGTGAAAAAATAGACCCATTGACCAACATACTGGTTTTAATGGACAGACTCATTGACTGACAGACTGGTTTAAAATACAGACTGATTGACTTACAGACTAGCTGAATGACAGACTGATTGACCTAGAGGACCGGCCGAATAACATATCCATTGACTGACCAACTGATTGACTGGCTGACTGATTCATCAGCTGGTTGACTGACGAACTGATTAACTGACAAAATGATTGTCTAAGTGTATGAAATACTGAATGACTGATAGATTGATTGATTAACGGACCGATTGGCTAACCGACCAACAACTGATTGACTGAGATATTTATTGACTGACGGACTGGTTTATTGACTGACTGGACAATTGACTGACTGATTGACTGACTGAATGATTAATCTGCTTGATTCACTTGCAAATTGACTGACAGATTGTTCGACTATAGGGCTGATTTGTTGATTGACAATCCTGTAGCTTACAGAGATCACTAAAAGCAGACAAACAATAGAATCGATGGATGGTTTCATACGGAGAGATAAATTAAAGATAAATAGATTGATACATCAGTTGGATGTTAAAGTACTTTTTTGAAAAAAAAAATTAATAAATCAGCTGACGAATAATATCCGCTGTTAGATATTCGGCAACGACAGAAATCAATCAAAGAAACAATTCACCCGGATAATCTCCAGGTTTATAATTATAAAAGCTAATCCTTCTCATATTCATTAACAATTCTCCAGCTTACAAAATTCATCATCCAAACCATTTCCACAAATAGAATAAAAAAAAATATTAACGGCGCAGTATTAAACAAGTAACAAATAAATCCCTGAAAATTTATCGAGTATTTCCTGCTCTGTTAATTTGTCAAAGGATTTTTTGCCAATTCACAATGGACGCACAGGAGTGGTGGGAAGACGGGAAGAGAGAAAGACCAAAAATATTTTATTAATTAAGACTTCTTGCAAATGTAAACAAAAAAATTGAAGTATGAGGAATAATAGTATTAAACTTGTGGTCACTTTAAAACTAAAGAGCTACACCTAAACCGGTTCATCCATAGATATATAAGACTAGATCGCTTACGGGCTATGCATAGATATATATTGTGCGGACCATAACTTTAAAAAGAGAAGAGTACAATTCTGTATAACCTATATATTTTTACAAATTCTTTGCAACTATGATGACGTAGTACGCATAGTTTGAGCTCTTAAAAAAAAATAAACTTTATAAACAGGTTTAAAAAATTCTTCGAAGACGGAATCACATGAAATAATACAAGATTATATTATTACTAACCGTCAAATATAATTTTTTCGGACACATCAGTTGATTTTAAAAGCGCATAGCTCTAGCATGAATGGGGATTTTTTTTAATGAAAAGTAAGGAAATCTTTTTCGGTAAAAAATAAAGAACTGTACAGAATTGTACTCTTCTCTTTTTAAAGTAAGGGTTGCGAATACAACACCTTTTCGGTCTCTATTAAATAAGCATAAGCGATCTAGTCTTATATATCTATGGGTTCATCGCTGCGATTAATCAGATGACACATGAACAAAGTCAACCATATTTGAAGACTAAGAGTCGCATTTATAGTTTATACAGACTTTATTAAACTAGCATTGTCTGGCGGTTGACGCATGAGGTAGACAGTTTCTGTGTTTCGGAAAATTAAAAATCATTTATCACCAACTTCTTTAAGCCCATTCGATTTGAAAATTTTGAACAATTGTGTATTTCTGATGACAGTGAACTTTTTTCTAAACGCACGAGGCCCATAATTTCCATTCTTATGAAGTACGAAGCTAATTCCTTTTTTTTTTAGTGATAGTGTTTACACAAAGAGGGAAATGATTTTTTAGTCTGGTGATCTATTTTTAAATATATTATTTATTATATGATCTTTACCAACAAAAGCAAATGAAATTCTTTTAACAATATAAAGTACAGTAAAATAAAAAACAAATTATTATTTTGTCTGTCGTTATCACACTATTACGTCACTTTTTACATTATACTAAATACACACACACATACAAGATGAATAGTTAAATACACACACACACATACATATATATATATATTTGTGTGTGTATGTATATATATATATATATATATATATATATATATATATATATATATATATATATATATATATATTACAATGGGTAAATGGTCTTCATAGTCAAGTGAGTAGCTTTAAAAAAAAAAAAAAGAAAAGAAATTGTTTGTTCCCAACTCAAGCATCACCCACACAAATACACCCCTCACCCCCACCCCCCCCCCCATCCCCACACCCCTCCATTCCACAAGTCATATAACCACAGGACGCCACTGCCTGTAATTGGCGCTCGGTGCCGACAAGTCTAGAAACGGATGTTAAGATCGAATTTGAAAAATAAAGGCTGATAAAATTCTCTACAAGTTTTTTTTCCCCCCGTTTTATTTTTATTTATATATTTTTTTTAAAATTTTCCTCCACTTTGCCTGTAAAGTGTTTGCCTTTAAGTGAGGCTGTTAGAGATGAGTTGCCGAGGGCGGGGGGGGGGGGAGGGGCGGGGGGGTTCTTAAAAGAAAAAAAACTTTCACACGTAAAAAGCACAATCACACAACACTCGGACAGTAAATTTCAAGAATTAGATTTAAAACAAAACACATTTACTTCGCCCAAAAAAAAAAAATCCGTTTTTTCTTTTTTTTTTTCGTCCATTTGTCCATTCACTTCTATTTTATTATTCTTTGTCTTTTTTTACATGTTTTTTTATTATTATTACTGTCAAAAATGTCTCTTTATTTTATCGTCACATTGTGGAATAAATTAGACATGTAAACTCTTTTTTTTTTTTTGTTTTTGTTTAATGAAATCCCAATTGATAGAGAGAAATGCATGTGAATCAGAGAAAGGGAAGAAAGCGAAATCTTAATCATCAGTGTCAATGTATGTCAACGCGATCAAATTGAAGCAAAACCTGGGTTCGAATCCAGGCGACTTCAGTTGTCTATGGCCATAACATTTCCGTCCTCGTCACCGTGGTTACAATGTAATGGTCAAATAGAACGGACACTGCTTTAAATTAATTATTGTTTTTTTTTTAATTTCTACGAAGGCTCATTAGAGAAAAGGGTTTTTTCCCTATCACTTGCTGATAGACTGGACAAAGTTTCTGGACAGTTTATTACGTGGTCAAAATGAACACGGATTAAAACGGGACTAGATCATAATGCTTAGGTTGTGCGATAAAGCGCTTTACTAGAGCCATATGCTAAAGTACACCAAATGACCCTAACGATGTCCAAGTTATTCTGAATTTGTTCTAGTTAAGTGGGCCCTTTGATAATGGGCGGGAGGGGGGGCTCTCTAGATGGTTGACTACTTTGTTTATTCATAAGAAAAGTAAATAAGTAAAGTTCCAGAAGCCCTAAAGGGCTATCGGGGTAGATGAAGTGTAACATTCATATTTCTGTAACAAGGGCGAGTTAAAATGTTTTTGTGGTTTGCACGACGCCCAGCCGCCTTAACTTCGCCAACTTAAAGTCAGGTAACACATTTAAAGCGCTGGGTTGACTTGAGAGACTTTACACCAAATTTTATCAGGACCTGGAAAAATTCCCTAGGTTCGAACTCGGGACTCTCAGGTCCACATTAGAGCGTTCTGTCCACATGAACGAATCTTTAAATTGTGATGCAAGAATAAATTGGCAAATGGGGAGGGGGGATACATTATATTACTGACATGACATTTGTTATGGGAAATATTTCCGACATGAGAGGAAACCCCCCCCCCCTGCCCATCCCACGATCTGGGATTCCCCAGAATGGAGAGACAGACGGAACGAAAATTTGTGAGCAGACTGGTAGGAGTTACAAGACATACAGAACAACATAATTATGCACTCAAAATATTAAGTTCTGTAAGGTGCGGGGTGGGGGCAGGGGAGGGGGAGGGGGGCTATGACACGGTGAAAAGAAGAAATTAGGACAGACAAGGTAAAACAAATAAAAAAAAAAACAACAATGAGGGAGAGGGAAGGGGGGGTTGGCATCAGGTTTGAGCAGCGTTCTATCGCGGAGGGTTTATAAGTATTTAGCGCTGTTTAGTGCATAGTACTGTATAGATATAGTACTGTACAGTGTATAGTACTGTATAAGTGTATGTTACAATTCGTAATTAGCCATGACGTCAACATAGTATGTTTAAAATGACTTTTTTACTGCTCTACAAGAATCGGTTGACTCCGTGTGATGTTTTACATTTTGTTGTATAGAGGCAACTGAAGAGACTTAATGGAGCAAGAAGAAATGTACTAGGTACTTGACTATTTTGACATTAATACATTGATATCTATGTTACAATGATCTAGGTACTCAACTATATTGACATTAATACATTGGTATCTCTGTTACAATGTATTAGGTACTAAACTATTTTGATTTAATACATTGATATCTATGTTACAATGATCTAGGTACTCAACTATATTGACATTAATACATTGGTATCTCTGTTACAATGTATTAGGTACTAAACTATTTTGATTTAATACATTGATATCTATGTAACAATTCTAGACATCATTATTAATATTGATCTTGATAAAAACTGTACCTGACATCTTTTATGTTATTTTTTTGTATGCTGCTTGTTGCACTATTTCTCGATATCCACTATACTGTTGTAAATGTTTTTACTATAAAATGAAAGAGCAGTTGTAAAGTCGATAGTGGCTTGATGTGGAATTTTTTTTAAGACTAGTGGGAGTCCACTAACAGATCGCCAACTTTGTGGTGACGGTCCAGCACAAATGTCTTCATACAACACACACAAACTAACAGGCAAACAAACAAAAGAACGACATATAAGACAGAAAGTTGTGAACAAACTGAATAAGGTTGTCCCTTTAAGACCTAAATACCACCAAAACCACCAAGACCACCAACTACACCAACACCATCAACTACACAAACACCATCAAACACCAACAACGCAAACACCGAAACACCATCACCAACTACACCAACAAAATCAACTACACCAACAACACCAACACGAACAATACCAACAACACAAACACCAACAATACCAACTACACCAACACCAACAATACCAACACTAACAACAACACAAACTACACATACAACACCAACAGTACTAACATCATTACCAACAGCAACACCATCAACACCACCATCAACACCAACACCAACAATACCAACACTAACAACAACACAAACTACACATACAACACCAACAACACTAACATCATTACCAACAGCAACACCACCACCACCACCACCAACAACAACACCAACGACACCAACAATACCAACACTAACAACAATAACATCATTACCAACAGCAACACCAACACCACCAACAACAACACCAACGACACCAACAATACCAACACTAACATCAACACCAAGTCCACCAACACCAACAACACCAACAACAACAATACCAACAACACCAACAACACCAACACCAACAACAACAACACCGACAACACCAACAACACCAACAACAACACCAACGACACCAACAATACCAACACTAACAACAACAACACCAACGACAACAACACCACCATCAACACCACCAACAACAACAACAACAACACCAACGACACCAACAATACCAACACTGTTTAATATTTTTTGCACTTTTCAAATTTGGGAGGAGAGCGCCAAAAATAATAATTGTAACTCACACATGACACCACAATAGCTAGCCCAGGTTCTGCCTTTGATCCACGTCATAAGTTTGTATTTTTGTCAGAAAAAAAATAAATAAATAATATTCAAACAGTATACACCATACTTACCCATAACATAAAATTGAACCTAGTTTTTGTTTTTTTGTTTAAATAAAACGCTTTCATAACGTTAAACAGTTTTAAATTAAATATTTTTTTTTTTGAAAAATGTGTTCTATAAAGCTTTTTCTTTACAAAAAGTTCATATCAAACGAATTTGGTCTGCCGTACCTGTTTTCTTTTTTTTTTCTTCTTCTCTCCCCTCTTTGAACATTTAGTGATCTCCCTTTTACAACCTTTTATAGTTTAAATTCAAATATCAACAAAATTAAATTCATGAAAGATCTGAAAGAGAACAAAATTGAATTAACACACAAACATGGTTTTGAAAATAAAAAATTCTTTTTATCCAGAAATAAAAGCATTTTACTATAAATAGGAAATATTTAGAAAAAGAAAGATAGGAAATGTAATTTTATTATTATACTTTTGGGTTTAGATTCTGTACGTTTTTTTTTTTCATTCTTTAGTGATGTTATTTATTTTAAAAAATAAAAAGCTTTCGTATAGGGGAAAAGAAATTACAATGTGTTTAAGCAATTCTAAACAAGGAGAGGGGAGTTATTGCCCTTTAAAAAGTCATAAAAACAAGGGAAAGTAATAAAAGTAAACTCACTTAACTAACTTTACTCCTATAAACTAAACATGGGTACAAACAAAAAAAAAACATTTAAATAATAAAAATAAAATAATACAAGCCACACATATTTTCAGGACAGGTTGAAATGAAAGGAAAAAGGGGAAAGTAACTCCGTCAAAGCGGCCTTTTGTTCGCTCATTGGAGAATTAAAATGTCTAATAAAATATCCGTGTGTGTGCCTGTGTGTATGTGCTTGCGTACGCGCGCCCGTGTGTATGTGTGCCGGCTTGTGTGTTTAAGTGTGATATTTGCGTTCGCGTGTGCGTTGCTTTTGGTCCTTATTTAGGTAATAAATTAAGCAGTTTTGACATCCTGGATAGAAGACAGATGTTTTAATACTTTCATCGCCATTGTGGTTTGATAGTTGTCTGAATAAAACCCCACAAAAAAAATAGAACTGGCGACACCTGAAACACTAAGTGTACTTAATCTAAATCATTCTTTACTTTTTTTGTTTTCTCTTTCTCAATAGGTGAGTAATAGGGTCAGAATGACCAGCTTCCATCCCGACCCACCATACCCCACCACCAACACCATCATTCAATCTAACTTTTGTTTAAACATCTCTGAAACAATACAGTACATCTACACCCATTAAGTCACCGTGTTTGACCATACGTCGGTTTTTCACAGTCACCACCTTGCTCTGAATGAATGCTATCTTGATGTTTGACTCACTAACTTTTTTTTTTTTAAACTGGGACAAAGAAAGGGGCTTTGGAGGGGCGTTGTGGTGGCGGTGGTGGGGTGGGTGGGCTTATCTGCAGTATCGTTTTGCATAGGGGCGTTGGGCTAGAAAGGGCGTTGGTAAAATGTTTTTCACACTTTTCAGATATTGAAGGAAGGTGCCCAATAAATTAGTACTCAAGAAAAAACAGTGTGATGTTGTCATCCGTATCCTGAGACGCCGTGTGATGGTATCATCCGTAACCTGAGACACAGTATGATGGTGTCATCCATCACTTGAGACACAGTATAATGGTGTCATCCGTCACCTCAGACACCGTGTGATGGTGTCATCCGTCACCTGAGACACGGTATAATGGTGTCATCCCGAACCTGAGACACCGTGTGATGGTGCCATCCAGAACATAAAACACAATTAGTTGCTAAACACTACGGTATGATTCAGAACATTTCGCAAAATAAAGAAAATATAATTCCTGACGCTATGATGGAGGATACAAACAAACTATTCATTGACTTAAATCATTGTTCATTCAAAGCTATGAGAGCATGTGCGCGAACCAATAGCGCTCTCACACATTACAACAAAGAGCGCACCCATGTTTAGCTAATTTTACTTATACACGTGCTCCATTAGGTTGTGCACAAAAGTTTATTTTAAGGGTTCAAGCGCTGCCAACATTTTTTGACGCTTAAGAGTTTGGATAATTAGAGTGGACAGTGGTCATAAGCAAACATCAGATGACCATACAAAGTTTAAATGTTTGTCTATACCACTTGAATATAAAATAAAAAGTGTCGAGTTATTTCATAATCCTGCATAACAACAGGAGCGAATTCATTTGTGTGGTTTGATGGATTATCTATACTCAATGAGCGGAGGAATTTTGCTAGTGAAGCTATCCATCAATTTAGAGGATTATCCCCCCGCTGTCCGACGTAACCTTAACCACATAATCCACGGTACTGTGTGGGGCGATTGTGGGTTGTTAGGGTTCGTTTAGGGGGGTGGGGTGAGGTAAATGGGAGGGGGTGAAGGTGGGTGGGGTGAAGGTGGGTGGGGGTGAAGGTGAGTTGTGGTGAAGGTGAGTTGTGAAACTATTCTCTCTCTAAAAGTTCATACCAGTAGAATCGAGTGTGTGTGTGTGTGTGTGTGTGTTTTGGGAGAGTCGGGGCGTACATTAGTCTTGACGAAAAACTGTCCCCTCCCCACAACCCACCCACCCACCCCTCCCCTCGGCCCTGGACAGCAACCTGCTGTGATTGACATTTCGCGGTGATGGACAAATCAATACACCAGGACAAGCCGGAATATTGTGGATTCTGAAAAAAAAATAAAACTGATGTCGTGGTCAGTGTTGGTCAAGATGTTGTGGTGGACACAAGCCATCAGAGTGGACCTTCACGTGACGTTTTGATGAAGCTGGCCTGACAGGGCCTGGTGTTTGTCTTCAATTATATTTTCAATCACAGTCGAATTTGTTTTTTTTAATACATTATCAACAGAGTAACGGCCCTTGTTTAAGAAAATAAAACGGTATTGCGGGCGACGGGATGTTTCATTGTAAAATTTCTTTTAAAGCGAGTAAGTACTCCAAGTGAATGATAATTGGTTGGCTAACGATTATCAGTTTGTTCAAGTACTCGAGGGGGGGGGATTAAAAAATTCCAATTCAGTTTAATTTTCTCGAATTATTCTCATTTATAGGCAGGCAAACTAGTCGGGTGCATTAGACCTTCACCTCTAGACGACTCTCGCTCTGTACCGACTCCAGTTAAATCTGATGCTATTATTGCCACAACTTTTGCCTATCACCCCCCCCCCCAACCACCGATCTCTTGCATACTCTCTCTGGGGCTAACGTAGACCTAATAATAGCTCCGATAAATATATGTGCATGTCTGTCTCTTCTACATCTCCCAACCAACACCAAGCATACATCTCCCAACCAACACCAAGCATACATCTCCCAGCCAACATCTCACAGCCAACATTTCCCAGCCAAAATCTCCCAGCCAACATCTCCCAGCCAACATCTCCCAGCCAACATCTCACAGCCAAAATCTCCCAGCCAAAATCTCACAGCCAACATCTCCCAGCCAACATCTCACAGCCAACATCTCACAGCCAACATGTCCGATGGCGTAGCCGTAAACAAGATAAATAAAAAAAAAATCTACCAATTTAACAAATTTGAAAATGAAAAATAAATATAGCGACAATAAAATTATAATTAAAAGCAAATAAATGAAGAAAAAAAAATGAGTGTATTTAAAAGAATAACCAATAAAGCAAGAAAACGGAACAAGTTTAATAATAATAAAAACATGACAAACAAACAAAAACAGAAACAAATCACGGAGATTAAAAACAAAAAAAAATGCGACATTTGATTAAAAAAAAATGTGTAATGCCGTGCTTGCAAATTTAATTTAATTCGGTCCTCTTTAAATCGGAGTTTGATTTATTTTTTTTTGTTGTTTCTATCAAGGCATTGGAGATAAAATAAAACAATTCTACGGCAGCCTAAACGTCTGTTCAATTAATGAAGCGGTTTCAACAAATCAATACAAAAAAATAAAAAACAGCGAAAAATTAGTTTCAAGGGAGAAAGAAAGAAAAAACACAAAAACACAAAAACAATAAGGAAAAAAAGTAAAGATTTAATTAAAAATCGATATTGAAAGCTTCTACTGTTTTGGTTGTGTGTCGGTGTGTGGGTGGGTGGGTGTGTGTGTGTGGGTGTGACCGGAGCCCTCGGTTCCTCCAAACACCGGCTGCATTCAGACCGAGGCTGCAGAGAGTTTAAACAAACCGACCCTCACAAAACATCGGTAAATTCTAGTAAACAAACTCCCGTTTCCGCGAGCGGACATGGTGAAATGGATTCTTCTATCGGGGCTTATTAAAATTAATTGTCGCGCATTTCTAATCTTGATTATTGAAACTTTTTTCTTTTATTATTTTTCCCTTTCTTTTAAGTATTATTTTTTTAAGGGGCGGTGCAAACAGAAAATTTATACCCGGGATATTTTTTTTGTCCGTGATTTTTTTTTTCTTCTTTTATTTTTTCTTGTTTTATTTTCTCTTCATACAGATTTAATTCTGCATTCATTTTATTTCTTTAAGGGAGATTCTGGTTTCATAAGTACTCAACGGATGCTGGCCTCAGGGTATACGGAACAGTGAGTTTTTAAATTTCTGAGAATCATAGGAAGAAATGTGTGGTATCATTGGAAGGGCAGTAAGGTATAGTTTGCGGGGCTTGCGTCTGATGTGGTCATGTTGAAGAATCAACAAGGTCAAGCAAATGCACACAAACACGGAATTGTTTGTAAAATGGAGAGGGGTATGGAGAGACAGACAAAATTAAGACATAGAGAAAGACGGACATAAAACGAACAGACATACAGACAGACAGAAAGACTGAATATAAACATTCAGACAGACCAGACGTAATATAGACATGTAGATAGAAAGACATACAGAATACAGATGGATATAATACAGTCATAGAAACAGATATACAGAATACAGACATAAATATACAGACAAAAAACAGACATAGAGACAGACAGAATACAAACATAGAGAATACAGTCTTTGATACAGACATACAGAATACAGATATATATTTATAGAGACACACAAACACACACAGAGAGAGAGAGAGAGAGAGAGTCAGACAGACAGAATATAGACATACAAACAGACAGTATATAAACATAGATAAAGACGCACAGACCTAATACAGAGACAGAGAGACAGAGAGAGAGAGAGAGACAGAGAGAGAGAGAGAGAGAGAGAGAGAGAGATGCAGTTCTGCAGAATACAGACATGGATAGAAATATAGACAGACAGAACACACAGAGAGACTGACAAAAGAGAGAGAGAGAGAGAGAGAGAGAGAGAGAGAGAGAGAGATGGAGTTAAACAGTAATTTGTAAAAGACTTGTAACACAATAAAATATGGTAGTTGAATTTACCGAATTAAACTCTTATTTATTTATTTATTTTATATCTCCACTATGCATCAACACACCATTAGCAATTCTGTGTATCTGTCACTCTGTCTGTTAAATGTGTACGTGTATGTATTAGGGGGGAGAGGGGGGGAATGGGGTGGAGGGGGAAGTGGGGAGTCAATATTCAAAAATACGTTAAGCCGTTTACTGTTAAGCGGTTTTTAAATACTTTAAAGTTTAGGATCCCTTCAATATGGTAATGTGTGCTTGTATGTATGTGTGCGTGTGTGTTTAAACATCGTTATGCTTGTGTGTATTTTTTGGATGCACATAGAAGTGTGTAGAATATATACAGCTATCATGTAGCGGTAACTGTAGATAACTTTTTGATTTTCAAACAACAGTTGCAGCCCCTGTTTAACACTTATCTAATGTAAAATTATTTAAATATATATAAACAATCTTTTAAAACGCTACTCATCAACATTGTGTCTTCCTCCCCCCCTTCCTTCTCCCCACCACATAACTGCTTCATACGCCACCTCCTCCCCACCCCCGCCCAACCAACTACGCCATCCCGTCTCTTCCATGCCCACCTTTATCCGACGCTGCAATGTAAATGTTTAACGTTTGATTCCGTCGTAATTAAACAATTTCGCTCTGATTAGCGTCGTCGTTGTTGTTGTTTTGTTGGGGATGTGGGAGGGAGGGGGGTGTTGCCCCATCCCCTTTTCCCTTCTCCTCACCCCAACATTTTTTTTAAATTGTAGTAAATAAAAAAAAAAAGTGCAAATATTTTTTATCACCTAGATAATGGTTTTATAAACAAGAGAAAACAGGGAAATGGGAGGGGGTGGAGTGGGGGTCGGGGCAACACAGGTTAACATTGACGCCTTAAGTCCAATACCGCACCACTTAATGTTTTAATTGCCCCAGCATTGAATGATGATTTGTTTTTTTTTTTTCTTCATTTTGTTTAACATTTCCAACGGTTCTATTGTTGTTGGTTCACTATGGGATCAGTTGCACCTGAAAAATGAACAAATATTTGAGACGTTTAATTTTGTGTTCAGATTACGTAGCGTGGTGGCGGGAGAGAGGGGCGGCCGCATGAGGGGGGGTGAATATTTTTTTATATAAAAGGGTTATAGACTGAGTACTGATTTAACGCTAATGAACGACTCATTTGCTTACTGCTAATGATTCAAAAGAAAGGGACATAATTGAATAAAAAAAAAAGATACTTTTCATTCTGTATTCAAAGTATGCATGCACTCATCGATTTCTTAGAAAGAGTCAATATGATTAATCAATACCGATATTTACTTCAAATTAGATACGCTTTGTTGAGTGTTGAAACCTTTTTGTATAGATTATGTTTGAAGACTTATTTACTTGATAAAATGATGTTTTTAACTTAACTGCAGCATTGAATGGAATCAATTGATAGTTTTGTTTATCAAATCACTTGAAATTAGAAGAAAAATTAGGGTTTTATTTTCTATTTCTGGACATTTTGATAGACCGACAGACTGACAAAAATACAGACATACAGATGATAGATAGATGGATGATGATGGATGGATGGATGGATGGATGGATGGATGGATGGATGGATGGACGGACGGACGGATAGATAGATAGATGGATAGATATGTGTGTGTGTGCGCGTGCGTGTATGTTTGGGAGGGTTTAAATGAAATCTAAATAGGATTTTGTAGCCCCTGGGCATTAAACTGCCGTAATGTTTTGATGACAGACGTAGGCTAGGTATTATTTACAGGTTGAATGTTTTTTGTTTCTACTTTCTATACGATTTTGTTTATATTCGATTTTTCTTTTATTTCACTTAGGGGCACGATAATTAATTCATTGTTTGTAAAAAAAAAAACGTTTGAAATGATTAGTATGGAGGGAATGGTCACAAGGCCTAGAGCCCGATTGGTCAATAACACTCTGACAGACGATATATATATATGTGTATGTCTGTGTGTGAGTGGTGTGTGTGTCTGTCTCTGTGTGTGTGGTGTGTTTGTGTGTGTGTGCGCGCGTGCGAGCATGTGGTTGTATTGTATATTATGTGAGTTTGTTGTGTGTGTGTGTGTGTGTGCGAGCGAGCGTGTGTGTGTATTGTGTTTGTATGTGAGTTTGTTGTGTGTGAGTGTGTTTTTGTTTGTTGTGTGTGTTTGTGTGTATGAGATAGAGAGAATTTCAATTCGTTTAATTGATTTTCAATTCTCAAAACCGTTAACTTATTGCTTACTCCATAAGTGGGTCGAAGTAGATGGTAAAAAAAATGTT
This sequence comes from Bulinus truncatus, assembly GCA_021962125.1. NCBI lineage: Eukaryota > Metazoa > Mollusca > Gastropoda > Planorbidae > Bulinus > Bulinus truncatus. The sequence continues at coordinate 1,040,492 of JAGDYQ010000124.1, forward strand.
TAACTCCATTTTGACGTCTGCTATACATTTCGCTCCCATGTAAAACATAATGACAAGTTTTTGGAACGAAAAATGCGCTGTGGATTCTGTGGTGGTTGTCGGGGGTTGGGGACCGGAATGGGTGGGGCAGGCTGGAGCGGGAGGTGTGGCCGGGGCGTGGGGTTTGGGATAAAAATAGGAACGTTAAAGTGCATCGTATTTCAGTTAGATGATAAATAAATATTTCATTTGACTTCCAGGTCCAACGACGTTACGTAGAGCTTATCTCCCCTTTCTTTCCACAGTTATCCCTGTCTTCCCATCTCTGTCAATAACTGTGTCTTTCTTTCAACTTTCCATATATCTATCTGACTTTCTACCCCTAATGTGTATTTCTTTCTATTTCATATCACGTCATCAAATTTTACGTACGCACGAGGGCTATAATTATTTGATTTTTCCGTGTGACTTAAACGTTTCCCAATGCCTTGTTCAGGTTTCTGATAACGTTTTTGGCTAGCAATGATGTATGGGAGAGAGAGAGAGAGAGAGAGAGAGAGAGAGAGAGAAAGAGAGAGAGAGAGAGAGAGAGAGAGAGAAAGGACGCAAGGAGATAGAGAGAGAACTAAAATAACGTATTTGAATTTCTTAAATTTTTTTTATAACTGAATAAACATTGTTTAATATTCCTTTTTATTTATTTATTTACTTTTTTCTAAAGGACTGCATAATTTTAATTTGCATTTTTTTCCACCAGTAATTAGTGATTTTTTTTTAATGGCAAGCGTTAGTTCAGTCAACACATTATCCCTGCTATAGGAAAGATGTTAACTTGTATTGACTCATAACGAATCAAACTTATTTTAAACGAACGTCTAAAAAAACGAGGGAGTTCCGCAATTAAGTCATTATAAACAGTGGTCCCGCGACAAAGTCATTATAAAACAGTGGTCCAGCAACTAAGTCAGCCTAGCACAGTGGTCCAGCTACTAAGTCAGCCTATAACAGTGGTCCAGCTACTAAGTCAGCCTATAACAGTGGTCCAGCAACTAAGTCAGCATAAAACAGTGGTTCAGCAACTAAGTCAGCCTATAACAGTGGTCCAGCTACTAAGTCAGCCTATAACAGTGGTCCCGCGACAAAGTCATTATAAAACAGTGGTCCAGCAACTAACTCAGCCTATAACAGTGGTTCAGCAACTAAGTCAGTATAAAACAGTGGTCCCGCGACTAAGTCAGTATAAGACAGTGGTTCAGTGACTAAGTCAGGACACATTAAGTCAACAAAACGTATGGTCACTACTGACTATCTACAAACATAATCTTCAGAACTCAGAATTCTGGAAGGACTATTTTCAAGCGCCGTTTATTAATATTTCATTTCATAACAAAACAAAAAAATGAGAAATCGTCTCTGCATGAAGACTAAAAAAAAAAATAGGTTACTTGGTAAGACCCTCACTACTCGCCTGTGAGAACCACATGTGGCTTGCGAACCGCATTATTGCCAGCCTTGGTACACCATCCGAGCCTAGTTCAAAACAAAAAATATTTAATGTCAGTTTCACGCCCCTCCCCCTATCTAACCCCTAACCCCGTTAATCGTTTAAAAATTGACATTTTTCATTTTTTTTTTCTTAAAACATAAGCTGTAAAAGTGCGTTGGACTGGGTATAATGTAAAGCTGCATCGACTGATGGTACAGATTAACATGTGTCTTGGCTTTGAACATTGTACGGCATATTGTGAATTTAATTTTAATCGACTTTCAGTGTTGTTAACAGGAGTTTGAAAAGAGCAAAGAAACATGTGGTGAATGAAATCGCCGGGTGGGGGAAATGGTGTAAGGGTGGCCGGTGGGGGGCAGGGGGGATGAGTCATGCCTAATTATTTTTATTTTATTTATTAAACTTTGAACTAAACATAAAATATATTTCATCACATGTGTGTTATCTGATGTTGCCATAGTTACAGAAAGTGTTACAAAAGTGTAAGTACAAAAAAAGGTAGTAAAAAAATATCAAATGGTTCGCAACGGGGCCCTTTTTCTGCGATTTTAGGGGCCGTAGGCAGAGGTACACTCTGATACCAGGGCCCAGTCTCACTGTAACACCCAGGGCCCAGTCTCACTGTAACACCCAGGGTCCAGTCTCACTGTCACCCAGGATCAAGTCTCACTGTAACACCCAGGGTCTAGTCTCACTGTCACCCAGGGCCCAGTCTCACTGTAACATCCAGGGTCCAGTATCACTGTAACACCCAGGGCCCAGTCTCACTGTAACATCCAGGGCCCAGTCTCACTGTAACATCCAGGATCCAGTCTCACTGTAACATCCAGGATCCAGTCTCACTGTAACATCCAGGGCTCAGTCTCACTGTAACATCCAGGATCCAGTCTCACTGTAACATCCAGGGCCCAGTCTCACTGTAACATCCAGGAT